>JBCJKH010048331.1:0-21314 GCA_039877255.1 Loriculus beryllinus | reverse complement strand
TCCTGCGAGAGGCTGCATGTATGAAGGAGTTTGACCACCCCCATGTCACTAAACTGATTGGTAAGCTGCTTGTGCCACACAGCACCTTCTGTTCCTTCACAGTCCCACACAGCCTCACACACTCACCCTCACTACTGTACAACAGCAGTGCTAGTGCAGCCACCTCTGTGCTGACTGCAGTCCTGCGTGCATCAGCACTCTTCCTGGGCCTGGAGGGAGTTGGGGTGTGTGTAAGTGCTCATGACACTTGCCCTCATACACCAGTAGTAAGCATCTCTTAAGCTATTTCTTTGATCTTGCAACTATTACTCAGGCTGGCTGAGGTATGTCTAAACCGCTGTGAATTGTGGACAGATGGGTTGGTAGACATATAGAGCGAATGGAGATTGTGCTGCTCCAAAGTAAGGAGCCAAGGCATTCGTTTGTGGGTGGGCACTATGGGATAGACAATATACAGAATGTGGAGATTGCTCTACAGAGACTGAAGTTTGGGGCTGTCTGGTCTGGAGCAATCCTAGAAACATTTATAGCTGGTCCTGCCAGGAGAGCAGAGAGGCAGTGCTGCCTCTGTAAACAGGGTTAGAGGTATCTTAACACCTCCTGGCATGAAGCCGTGCAGAGAAGCTTGGAGCATGGGACCTACCCACCAAAACTGTGTATTGTCCTCCAGATTTGTAAGAGAAAACGCACAGCAGCCTGTAAGATCCCCCTTGGGACTGATGTGTTTGCTAAAACCCCTTTGCTATGTGTGTCCTCGTTAGGAGTCAGTCTGCGGAGCCGTCCCAAGGGCCGTCTCCCAATTCCCATGGTGATCCTGCCCTTCATGAAGCATGGAGATCTTCATGCTTTTCTGCTGATGTCACGGATTGGGGAAAACCCTTTTGTAAGTGTTTTACTGTAGAATTCCTTCTGGGAGGGTATGGATTTTCAGAGAATCTGCTCAGATCTGTTCAGGGTTGGTCTCCCCAAGGCATTGGCATTTGACTGGATTTTCGTAGCAGAGAAAGCTGTGAGATGCGATGTTGCAGTATTTCGTTCCATGCATATTGAGGACCAACTCCTCCATTCCATCCCCTCCCTGTTTCCCCCATCCCTGCTCAGTCAGCCAGCAGAAAACCTTGCAGTTTTGCCATACATGCTTGCAAGTTTCCAGGAAGAGAACTGAAACTGTTATTTCTTTCAGAACTTGCCTGTTCAGACACTGCTCAAGTTCATGATTGATATTGCCAGTGGGATGGAGTACTTGAGCTCAAAAAACTTCATACACAGGGACCTTGCAGCTCGAAACTGCATGTAAGTGATCCATGTAAGGACCAGAGTGGGTGAGAGAGGGAGGGAAGCCTTTTGCGTGACAAAAGTGGAGACAAGTCCCATCCAAGGATGCCGGTCCTTGCATTTAAGTGACCACAGGCATACGGGAGCCATGGCCATGGGGGTAGGGGTGTGTGTGGGCAGTGCTGGGAGCACGGAGCGATCCCTGAAGTCCCACTGAGCTTCCAAGTAGACCCTATTTATAAGGAACTTTTCCATCGTGTTCTGCACGTACATAGAGTTGTACAAGTGTCATTAGTCACTCAAATGACTGTGTGTCAGCATGGGCTATTTGTTCAACAATATAATGTAACCAAGAGGAGAGAAGGGGTTTGGCTGTGTTAGGAGAAAGGGACTTTCACTGTAGCCTGGAGTCTGTATTTCTTGTCTCTATTTTGAGGACTTGATTATCACAATATAAGAAATGTAGAATTTCTCCAGAGCCTGTGGAGAATGCCTTTAGAAATAATTGCAGGGTGAGCACACTGTATGATCCCACATTGCTGTTCTTGTCCCCAAACTGCCTTGCCTGCTTCGAAGGGAAGAAAAGTCCTTTTCTTATCCTTTCCACTCTGCTTCTCCTCTGAGAACAGAGTAAAGAACTGTCAGACAGAAATCTGCCTCTGAACAAAACCACAACAACCGGTAAAATCCTCAGTGAGACACAGATTTCCAAAGGCATTTGAATTCCCAGATGCACAGACAGGAGCCTGATGTTCACAATGAAGAATGACGGGTTAGCCTGCTTTGGCATTTACCAGAAACCCATACTGATTTCCTATTTTTAAACATCTAGAAAATACAGACTTCCTCCAGAGGAAGCTGAATGCCTGTTTCAGCACATCTTCTTGGTAAAGCAGAGAGTCCTTTATGAGGCCTGGGAGCATGAAGCTTTTGTGTGTCTAGGTTTAAGTAGTGACAGAGCAATTTAGACCATTAACCAGGCCTGGAGACAAGATGTGGCAGATCTAGTTTGAGCAGTTGTAACAGCCAGTTTAGGCAAGCACCCTGTGGTGCTTGGTTGCCTATACACAGTGCATGCCTTAGTGACAGCAGTGAGCACTGCAGGTGTCCTTTGGCAATCCTGGATACTATAGAAAGTACCCGAGTTCACTGTGCATAACAGAGTAGACCATCTGAGCATAGCCATTTCCTTACTTCCTTAGTCCTAACTATATCCCTGTTAGTCCCGAGGAACTGATTTGAGGCCACTAAACTATTTCACATTGGTCATCATGTAGATGAAGTTATTATCCTTCTGGGTAATACTTGGTGATCTATATACCTCAATTCCCTGGACAGCACAGGGCTCTGTGTTTTGCCTGAGGTGGCATCTAAATGCTTTCCTCAGTCATGGAAACTTTCCCTTAGGTTGGATGAGAACATGAACGTGAGTGTTGCAGACTTCGGGCTTTCTAAGAAGATCTACAGCGGAGACTACTACCGCCAAGGCTGTGCCTCCAAGCTGCCAGTGAAGTGGCTTGCTCTGGAAAGCCTGGCAGACAATCTGTACACAACACACAGCGATGTGGTGAGTTTTGCTCTGTGCATTTGGGAATCACTTGTATTCCTGCTGAAGTGGAGGAACCCTTCTGTATTCATTGAAGGTGGGAAAAGGCCTTGGTGACGGGAAGGGGAGTTTGCCTTGTGTTTGAGGGACAGTGCTACCTGTCTTGGGCGCTTTCAGAACTCAAGACTAAAAATACATGCAAGTGGTTTATGGAAAAAGTCAAGAACCTTTTTCCTCTTGTTCTGGGGTCCTTCATTTTTCAGTGCTTATCCCCATGCTCTCATTCACCTTTCCCCATCTCCTTTTTCTTTTCCTCTCTCTTTATGCAGTCTCTTCTTTCTTACTCTTATTCCTTTTTCTTTCTCTTCTGCACAACAATTTGAAGGTGACATTTGCAATGCCTTAACCCACACACTCATGTGCGAGTGCAGCCAAGGTGCAGTCTGTCCTACAGAAGGTATTGGTGGAACTTCACAGATTGTGAATATATCAGTGCTTAGACATCCTCCTCTAACTTTGCCCCTGCAGAGTGAGGCTGAACCCATTCATCTGGAATTTTTGCTTCTTTTCCCTTTGTTTTATTTGGGGTTGTGTTTGTTTGGTTTTGGGTTTTTTTGGGGTTTGGTTGTTAGTTCTGATACCTTCTCCCCTCTTCCTTGCTGCCTTTTGATCCGGTTTCGCACTAGTTTTGTCTTTCAGGCCTGTGGACTTGCCTTCTCAGTTATCCTTGTCACAGTGTCCCTGAAGAGCTCACCAAGGGTACCTTGTAACTTGGCTGCTCTGTTTCCCAGTGATTTCTGCAACCACTGTGGACAGTGTTCAGTGGCTGGTGATTGCTAGCTCAGCCAGTTCACCATAGACACTGGACAGGCTTTTGCTTATGAAAATAATCACTTTTTGCACCTAGCATACCTTGTGGTTTAATTTAAATGTACAACTGTTGCAGTGTAGAGCACAAATGAACATGAGCCATAAGTGGTTTGCTCCTTGCCTTGCTTATTGCCTAAACTGCTTTCATTTGTGCCTGTACACTTCCAGGAACTCAGAATCTGGCTCAGTGAATTAAACTGGTCTGTGATCCTCAGACCAAACTTTATTATAGCTGGGAACCACAAAACGGATAGCTTAAGAACCATGAGATGCTTGGGAGAGGTCTGCAGGTGGAAAACTGCAGTAACTCCCAAATCTCCCTGTGCTCCACTGCAGGATAGGGCCAGGCAGAGCCTTCAGCTGTCTCCCGACACGATGTGTCATTTTCTTTGTTTTCTAGCTAGAGATAGTCTTTGCATCACTGCTGCTCACATAGCATCACCCCAGGCTGGGAGGATTTGCACAGCCTGAGCACACTGAAACCTCACCGCAGTGAGCCAGGGATGGTCTGTTCACTCATTCTGTGCTGTTTGCTTGCAGTGGGCGTTCGGGGTGACCATGTGGGAGATCGTGACCCGAGGGCAAACCCCTTATGCTGGCATTGAGAATGCAGAAATCTACAACTACCTCATCAGCGGGAACAGGCTCAAGCAGCCGCCGGAGTGCCTGGAAGATGTGTGAGTACTTCCTTGCCCTGCTGACATGATTCCTTGAGAAGCTTGGCTCGCTGGAGAGAAACAGGGGCAGCTGGCTGGGATGCTGATCTGAATCCAGCCACTTTTCCAGTACACAGAAGCATTCACTAGAAAGTCTCTGGGTTAGCTACCAGATACTCTGCTGGCAGAGCTCCCTGGAACCTGTGGTAGCTGCACAAGCAGCTAACTTGGCTCAAGGGTTTGAACAGTGTCAACATAAGCAGCTCTTGGCTTTGTGGAAACTGTAAGTGTATTTCCAGAAACTCAGTGCTCTCTACCTTCTCAGGCCAGTATCTGAGAAAGGAGATGAGTTTCATAGCACATTCTGAAGGCTGAATAGAAAAGCAATCTAGCAAGATGACAGGGAAACTAGATTGCAGAGGCAGTGGCCTCATGGACAACATGCAATCCTCTTTCCTTCCTCTTCCCTCCTGCTCTGATGGTGGATTATTTCATGCAGTTGCCTTTCTGCTGCATTTTTCCACATAGGGAATAATCTGTACTCTTGCCATTAAAGCTGTACGCTTTTATCTTCTCAGCAGTTCATTTTAACTCCTCCTTATTTTTAAATGAAAACATTGTTACACCACTGCTTAAATACATTATGTATCTGCAGCTTGACTGCTGTGAGTAGCTTTGGTTGCAAGTTGCGGAGCTTATGGCCACAGGATGTTATAGATGCCAAAAGTAGAAGAGAGATTAAAAAGTCTTATAGGCATTGAAGGAAAATCCATCAAAGACTACTAAAAATGTACAGCCTTCATACTGAGAGGCCCTTGAGCTACAGGTTATTGAGACCTGAGAGAACATACCAGAAAGATCTCAGTACAGTGCTCACACTCAGCTTATGTGCTTTCTCTGAGTGCCTAATACTGGTGCCTGTCAGAGGCAGGGTACTGGGACAAATGGACTATTCGTCCTGATTTATTACATCCAGTAATTTTCTGCCTTTCTTCAAATGAATTTCTGCTTTTTGCTAGTGAGGATAAAAGGGAATAGTGCCACAGAATAGCAAGTTTCCATGTTATCTGGAGCATTCAGAGTTATTTCTACTGTTTGTGAGGGATGTAAATCAGGATTAAGATGACTGAACCACAGAAGCTTTCTGTAAAACTAGTGTGAGATCAAAACCAATCTTGTTGAACTGATAGCAAGCAAAAGGGACACAACAAGTAAAATAAAAGCCATCATGAAATGCTCTATTTCCCAGTAAAGGCCATATCAGATTTTTCCCATTTACAAGTTTAACTGAGGTTCATTTGTGTGCAGTGTTTTTCAGTGCCAGCACTGTGCTTTGTTCCTGCTCCCTGCAGAACTGGCAACAATAACGCCATAGGAATGCAGCTGCCAGTCTTGCGGGTGATGCACAAAGAGGAGGAGGACAATGGCACCAGCTATGCTGCAGCCTAGTGGGCTCCGGACGGAGGCCAGCCAGTGCAGGGGAGCAGAGCTCCTCACCCCTTGCCCAGCACAGGCCATCAGAGCCAGCAACGTCCTGTGGAAAGACTTTATCAGGGCCTGTTCCAATAGGACAAGGGGTGATGATTTAAATTAAAGAGGGGAGATTCAGACTGGGTGTGAGGACGACATTCTTTACAATGAGGGTGGTAAAATCCTGGCACGGGTTGCGCAGGGGAGTGGTGGATGCACCATCCTTGGATGTGGCTCTGGGCAGCCTGAGGTAGTTGAAGATGTCCCTGCTCATTTCATGAGGGTTGGACTAGATGACTTTTGATGGTCCTTTCCAAACCATTCCATGGTTTTATAATTCTATAGGGCTCACACTGGCCCCCAGGCAACCAGACCTGAGATGGTGGGTGTTTGACTGCAGGAGAAATGCTGAAGGATAGCATCCAATGCTGGTAACATCACTGAACCCATCTGCATCGGCGTGGTGCCTTTATAGAAAGGCCATTTCAGCATCCCTCTTCCAGCAGTGAAGCTGTTGTCCATTCCCCCACAGCCCTCCACTGTGCCTTTTTCCAGTCTCACTGTCAACCTGTTGGGAAGCAGCACTGGCACCGGGAGCGCTGAGCTAACACGATGTGAAAAATAATACTCTGGAAATAACTCGCACCTCCCACAGTTTTGTTTCTTCCTGTGTTTCATCTGCTCTTGAGCTACAGTTTGGAGGGATGGATTCAACCACAGCACAGATTGTTCAGGATGGGGCTTTTGTGAATAAATTCAAAAGCTATTATCAAATGGTGTCACACTCATGGTCCTCTTCTAGCTCTCCAGAGACGGTGGAATGGGGTTTTATCAAGATGCTCAGCATCCTTTGGCAGGGTTTTGGGGTTTTTTGGTGCTAAGTAATGATTTTGACCAAAATGAGAATGAGAAGGAACAAAGAACTACGTGCTGTCACCTCTGTAATGCCAAAGCAGATAGGGTTTGGGGAAAGTGTCTGTGTTTATAAAGATGAACTGTGCAGCACCCCTGTTCAGAGGTGCAGGGGTGGCTGATCTGCTTCTCAGTGCTCTTGTCTCTTTCTATTTTGCAGCTACGATCTCATGTGCAGATGTTGGCATCCTGAGCCCAAGCTACGCCCCAGCTTTGGAGTGCTCCGGTCCCAGCTGGAAATGATTCGGGGGAGGATGTCCATACTCTCTTCCAGTCAAGATCCTCTCTATGTCAATATTGGGAAGGACAAAGAGGCGTCTGCAAGTGACCCTGCCCTGCATGCCTCCTTTGGGAACACAGATGGTGAAGAGACCATTGCTGGGGCAGCTGCTGCTGTCACAAGTGACTATCGCTACATCATGAGCCCCTTGTGCCTTGGAGATGATGCTGAGGGTGAAAGGCATCCAGATGGGCAGGAAGGGGAGGACAAAAGCCTTCTGTATGAGCTGGAGACAGAGGGAGACAAAAGTTGTTAGCCTGTACATAGCAGTGACACTGCTTCCCTGGGATGGGATGTGGTGCTGTGTTACCTGAGGCTCTGTTGCCAGATCTGGAATGGCTTTGAACAGCAGTGGCCAGAGCTTTTGGGCAGCTTCTGTAGCTTTCACTCCCTGTGTGGGCTGCAGTGGTGGATGGCATGGAAGGACCGAAACCCCAGTAGCACCTTGAATTTGAGGGAGGAAGGCAGTAGGGTTGCAGGTTGGTTGCATCCCACTGGAAGGAGCTCAAAGCTAAGGTGGGCAGAGTGTGTGCTCTGCTCCTCACTGACTGAGTACAGATCAGAGCTGAGTACACCTTCTGTTCAGTCCATGCTCGCTCTTGTGTAGATGTTGTCTTCGATCCTGGCTGCGTGACTTCGGGACTGGTACCTCTGAAAACACTAATGGGTATTTACACTCATTCAGGACAAGAGGGCAGAATTCCCCTTGTGTTCACTCCGCAGTACTGCCGAGACCTGTACTGCCGAGACTTGTTGCCTACCTCAGTGGTTCTCAAACTGATCTGCGGATCTGCTTCTAGCCCGTACTGAATTTGAACATCTGGTTTATTTCATGCAGTGACGGTTGCTGCTCCCTCAGTCTGGAGCTCTTTTAAGAGTTTCAGACGTTTTGATGAGCGAGGAAATTATAAAAAACGAAAATGCAGCATCCCTCTTCGCCCCACGTACCTCTTTTATGTCTTTCTTTTTCTTGTTTGATGCCAATACAGGCCTGACCAGACTTGCAGCTGGCATTAAAATGGGAAGGGAAGGAAAGCAGTTGGCATGTGTGAGGGCAGAATCCAACTTCAAAGGGATGGAAAAGAAAGGCTGTAGAGAAGACTGAGCAGAATGGGGAAACAGTGCTAATTAATGCTAAGTGCTGCCCTCCAGGAGAGGAAGGAGACAGCTCAGATGACACAGAATGGCAGGCTTGCTTCAGGTTAAGCCGGAGCAGGATTCAGCATTTGCTTTTAAATAGGGTTCATTCAATCTCTATCAGTCTTATGACTTTTTCAAATCAAGTGCTGTAGCTGCTGCAGTAAAGCTGTGAAATCGGTGTTGGGAAGGTGTGTGAGAGGGAGGAAAGGGACCAATGGGGATGTCTCTTTCTGAAGAGAGAGTCCTCCTGATGAAAAAGCTTGAGAACCACTGGCCTTCCTGTTTAGGAGGTCTTCTGGCACGCTGTAAAAGTCACATCAGAACATAAACTAGTACCACTGCAGCCTTCCAGACAGGGCAAACTGAATGGTCTTGCTCTCTGCGTTTGGTTTTGTTTTCCAATCAGCATGTCTGACTCACTATAACTGCAAATGCTTGTGTGGTTTTTAATAATTTAATATTTTACTGTAAATCAGCATTTGTTTTGTGCAGTGGTTCCCAGCAAGGAAGTGCAGTTACATCTTATTCTACTTATCTGAAATATTTGCTAGATCTTCATTTCTTTTCTTTCCAGTGCACTGAAAACTCAGCAGTATCACAAGACTTGGGATTCCACATTGCTCCTCCTCAGAAACCAGTACCACAAATGTCATCATTTGCTGAGCTGGCAAAGATGGGACCAATAAGTCTAATGAGACTGCAGACTTGGTATCAGAACACTCCACCCTTTGATGTCCAGTATTTGCTTATTGTAAAGTTTGGGGCTAATTAGAAAATTCAGGTCCAGTTTCAGCCCTTAGTGAGAACACTTCCTAGGGAAGGGAAATTTCAGCTGGGGGCTTGGGCATGGGTCCTTCCTGTAAAGTTTCCTACTGACCAGCAATGTCCTACCAATGTCTCCAGAAGTTCAGTGCAGTTTCTAAGCTGGAGATACAAACTGCACCATTTTATGGCCCAGGCAGCACAGGGTTTTCTCTTCATGTAGGTGGAATGGTGTAAATGTGGGTGAGAAGATAACTCCTAACAAAGGGTAACAGAAACCTGTGCAGCGCAGGTTATGGTGAGGGCAGAAGGCTATGCTCCCTGCAGCTGCCTGGGAAGCGCAGATGTACATAGAGACTCTAACTTTGAGAAGCATGTCTTTAGTTTTTATGCATTTTTTAATAATAAAACATGTACTGTGTCCGAGTCCCAGCCTCTTACCTGTGGTAGAGTTTGCGATGATCTCACTTAATGGGTGGGAGCATAGTGAATCTGACAGCCCCAGCTGAAAACCATCACCAAGCACAACAACGTTACTTCTTGGAGGCAGAGAACATGTTTGGCGTTTGCAGATGGCAGTTACCCTGCATTGCTCCAGCCTTGAGACTGTGAAGGCTGAAATGTGATGGGTATGAACCAGTGGTTCCACAAAGAGATGGGATCTGCGGCCACCACTGTATAAGGGCCTGGGGAGAAGCCCTTATTGGTATGTGCTGCACCATACCTGGGAATGCAAAGCCTCTGCACCAGTTCCTCCCTGAAGACTGGCCTGCACCCACCAAACCACTGGCAGTGCTCTCTATGGAGGAGAGGTTTGGAGGCGGTGGGTGAAATTCAGCTGCTGAGTCAAATGTTCCAAGCACAACATAAAAGAACCCCTGGATTCCCAGCTCAGAGAAGAAAAGGTGTACCTCACGCTTTTATTCTTCACCAGCAAACAGCACGTTGCACGCCCTCTGCCTGCCAGCTCACACAGAGAGGAAGAGTGATGGTAAACGGTACAAGCACTCACCCCCCATCTGCAATGCAGGAAAAACGACTTCCGAAGCACGAAGCAGCTGATTTAGTTAATATTTTAAGGTTCCGTTGCCCAGTGATGTCCCTTGGATTCGTTCAGATGCTGATTTAATCCTGTCACACGCAAGCCTGGTCAGGTCAGGTACAAATTAGACTGTGTTGTGCGTGGGAGAAGCGACACAAGAAGAGCCAGTGAGAAAAGAGGTAGGGAGAGAGATTTTAGAATGGGGGCAGCTAGGATGAGCTGGGAAGACAGCAAAAAAGGGAGCTGGAAAGCAGAGATGAGGAGTTTTATATGTGAAATGCCACAACAGAGGAGGCAGTGCCCCAGCTGGGACCTGGCAACAGTCTGAGGCGGGGCCTGGGTTTGTGTTTTGATGAAGGATACAGCCCTGGTGCTCTGCAGTGTGTTGCTCTTGAATTGTGCAGAGGCTGTACACAGCTGCCCTGGCTCTGTGAGCCTTTAGCTCAACCATTCTGACTTAGACACCAGCCTGGCACACTGTTTTCCCAACTAAACCAAATGTTTCCCCCACAGCCACCCTTCTTTTCCCCGCCTCAGTACAACAGTGCAGTCCCTCCCATCCTCCCAAGCAGATGAGCTTTAAGGCCCCTTCTAACCCAAACCATTCTACGGTTCTAACACAGGCTCAAGCCACACAGGGCAGTTACCAGGTGGGTTGTGAGGGAGCGTGACCCCACAGTGCCTAGCATGGGCAGAGCAGAAGCTCACAGCATCATCTGTGTTGCACAGGGGCAGTTAATGCATAAGGAGAGATGCTCCCATCAGCTCCAGTGCCATGGCTGACGGACAGGCCCTAGACCATGGGCTGCACTGGCAGCTCTGCCTGCAGATACAGGGATGCTTTGCTCTGATCTAATACCTGCACACTGTGCAGAATAGCATACTCAGGGCTGACGGCTCAGCAGGTGCTTGCAGTAAGTGAATATACCTCGGAGCTAATGTACAGCTACCCTGCAACCTGCCTCGTTCCTTCCTGACCTGTGTTGGGAGAGAAGTCTTACAATCTTGCTGTAGTAAAAACACTCCCTGAAGCTAAATGCAATTAATTTTGAGTAGAAGCTTGAGCCTGGCTGACCGGAGAAAGGAACAGTATTTGCACATAGGTATTTTCCTGATTTACATTCATTTTGCTGACAGTATTCATTCTCCCCTGCTGCTCAACAGCCACCAACTTCTGCAAATTCTCATCTTTTTTACAAGCGATTTCTGTCAAGGACCCTCACACATAGTCCTAATTTTATACTGATTTGCTATTTAACTCCTGATATGCTCCCTTAAAATAGTGAGTTCTACAAACACTAGGAGCAAAGGAAGCCTGGGGTCCTACGATTTGCAAGCCACGGGGGACTGAACGCCCCAGCTGAGCTTGCCCCTAGATGAGGTACTCACAAGAGTGTTTCCCTTGGTGGAGTCTCTGATGTCTAATACAAAGTCACTGAACTTCCACCTGCGGTGAAGGTACTGATGTGGCACTAAGGAGGTCTGCCACACACAGCCTGTTTTCAGGAAACCTGCAGGAAATTCATCATCCTTCGGTTCTCAATCTTCCCATTACATTTGGTTGAAATGACGCAGAGGATTCAAAAGCTATTAGGGCCAACACATGTAGCTGGTGATCAGAAAGCTTTGTTACCATGGGAAACCGAGCTAAAAATCAATTACTTAGTCCAAGAGCAGAAAAGACCAATGGACATGAGTTTTGATTGCATTTGCCCTGTCATATAAAATGAACTCTGCATCAGGATGAATCAGACCTCAATCACTGCACTGAGGACTAGCGACCAAAGAAAGATGATTGACTCCTTGCTTATTAACTACTTTGTAGATTCTCCAGCTTGAGGCATGCAAAGCCAAATCATTCCCAAGTGTGGCTGGGTTGGGGAAATGGAACACCTTTTGGTCACATTTGACAATAGGATCTAAATTAGGAGGCAGGTTTTTCAGCAGCACGGTTGCTGGCTGCTGCTGAGCCCAGCTCTCAAGGTGGGTGCTCCCATGAGCCACCAGCCACAGCTTGGAAAGCATCTAAACAGCTTTAGTTTCCACCAGTCTCTTTTCACTGGCTTAAAATAGGACAGAAAGAAACGTTTGACCTCGGGAAATAGATGCTGCTTGTTGATTTAAGTTTTGTTAAGTTCAATAGGGATTTTATGGCATGGCACTAGTTTCTAGAAGAGTCTTTGTAGCAGCTGGCTCTTTTCAGCCTGTAGTGTGAAGAAGAAGGAATTCACAAAGAGAAAAGAGATCTAATAGGGAATATAAGGTATTTCACTATATGCTGATATATACAGTGCCAGTGAAGGTGGCAAAAAGTGGGAACTGAAAGAAAATGAGGTGAGACATTGGAGAGAAGCATGCTCTGTGCACCATAAAATGCAATTAGCACAGCAACTTCAGAAGGTGGCTGCTTTCTTAGTTAATGCATAAGACAAGGATCCTGGCTGCTGTTGTTATCCAAGCTGCATGGGAGACTGCTGCTGGCTTTTTACTTCTGCTCCACCAATGAATGTCTTCAACAGCCACCTTTGTGCAATGCGGGTGTTAACCAGAGCAGAGCCCTCTGGTCACACACTGCTGCCTCTCCTTGTTTGTTCTAATTAAATTACCTTAAAAGAAGCTAAAAGAAAACAAGGTTTGCATTGCTAGACGATGTGCAGCAGCATGCCTGCACTAATGATACGTAAGGTTCAGACCTAATTAATACATTTTCTGGTATTATTTGTCTACATTATCCGTCCTCTTGCACAAAGATACACAAGGAGGAACAGGAGCAGAAATATTTTGCAGGCGTACAAGAAGGGACTGAGCTTTAACAGCCTCTTGGTGTCTGTGAACCTTGTACCCAAGTTGCAGGAAAAAGGGAGATGCAACTTGGGGGCTATGCAGAGGATCTAAACTGTGCCCCGGAATGAAGCAGGCTCTTTGCTGTTGCCAGAACCTTTGGTTGTAACAAACCCCTGTGACAAACCCTGACCTCAAGGCTTGGCATTTACTCAGCAGGCAGCTGGGGCTGTTTAAGACCTATCTCCCCACTATTTGTTTGCTCCCTTCTGTTGGCATCAGAGATCCCAGCACTCGGGTCTGGCGCTGCTGAGGATAGCAAAGGCAGCAAGAGATGCACAGAGAGGATGCAGCAGGAGCACGTGTTCCTACCAGCACTGCTGTGGGGGTGGAAATCTCCGGCAGAGCCAACAGCCGGTGACTTCTCACACTCCTCCTCTCCCGTCTGATTCACTCCAGCTTTGTCTGCCAACACTCCCGGCTGCGCAGTGCACTCGGATGGAAGCTGATGCGCTGGGCTGCACCTGAGGCAACGGCTGGGCTCGCTGCGCAGAATAGCTCCCATGTTTTCCACCTATTGATGAAATCGTGCTGGGTCACCACTGAAACTGCTCAGGGCCAACTTTTTTCTGCCAGCATTGGCAGGCCAGGATCCAAATGAGAGGAGCAGAGCCTATTTATAGCAGAAAATATCATGGCTCAGTGGTTCTCCTTTTTTATCTCTTAATATACTCCAGGAAATGTTGCTGGTCTGATGAGCTCTGTCAAGCTGTTGGTGGGGGGCTGTGGTGCTGTAACTGAAGACCACTGTTGGCCCACAGGGACCTTATTTATTATAGAAACATGGAATGGTTTGGGTTGGAAGGGACCTTAAAGCTCATCCAGTTCCAACCCCCTACCATAGGCAGGGACACCTTCCACTAGAGCAGGTTGTTCAAAGCCCCGTCCAACCTGGTCTTGAACACTGTGAGGATCTCCCCGGGGATTCATGCTCTTGTATCTGACCATCATTTTCTCAATGGAACAAAACTTATCCCAGAGGCCTCCTGCACCGCAGACCTGGATAACCCACTGCTGATACTGGTGTAAATCAGTGAGAATGGCACCGAGATCATCGGAGGTTGTTTCCTGGCATGAAAATAACACAACTGAGAGAAGCAGCACATAGTGTGTAACATGGAAACGCACCCAGCCTGCCTTTACACCAAGCTCTGCCCTCTCCCGGGTGAAGATGATTTGCTGGGTTGACGTTGGTTTTTCTCCTTGTGCCTGTTCAGCTGCCAAGTGTTATTTAGCACTGCTGAGCCCTGATGCTGATCCCACAGCAGGAGCAATGCACAGCAGGTCTCGGAAGTCCATGGGATGATGCCGTCACAAGGCTGGCAAGGGTTCAACATCGTGCTTTACAGCTTGCCTGTTTCTAGGCTAATTTCTGCTGGCATCAGAAATCTGTGAATGTAGAAAATCTGCACTTGCCTTTGTTCCAGGAAGGCTCTAATGAGAAAAAATGAATGAATTTGTTTTCTCAGTAAACACCTTACAAATGGTCTGGGCAACAGGGTGTCACTAACACTGAATGTGGCAAATGAAGGTGTTCTTAGCTCAACATCAGTGTGGATGGGGATAACGTCTGAGAGAAGACAGGGCTTTCTGTGGTCTTTCCATGCATTAGCAGGGTGAGGTGTATCTCTGCCTCCCCAACAACATTCTATTGCAAGTGGAAGCAAGGCACTGCCTTGTTTTCACCATACCTTTTCCTCAGTGCAGATAAACCCACAGACAATGCTGACTGTTCAGTTTCTTCCCACTTGAGCTTTTTCTTACACCTCACACTATACTTTCATGTCTTCTTGCAGCAGTGCAAGGCAGGAGGGGGGGGCTTCAGGACAAGGCTAGTCTATCTTTTAGTGCCATTTTTGATGTCTAGGGTCTCCCAAAGCTGCTTTGAATGAGGATATTGCAGCATGAGAACTGCTGCCTTCACATATCTCAGGAATCATCAGCACTTCCAGCTTACAAGGAAATAATTCTAATAGCTGGCCAGTGGTTTTGGCACTTAGAGGAAGGTCAGCCAGGAGCACTGGAATCAGGGGGCTCAAAACCACAGCTGCTTTTGCACTGCTGCTGGCAGATGCACGCAAGGGGTTGTCCCCTTATTTTGATCAAGAGCAATCAGCGCTTGGGTCCCTGCCGTGTCCCTTGCAACAGGATCTGAGTGTACGGAGGGCAGTGTCCTCTTGTGTGTATGGAGCACCGAGAAAGTCCAGTGCTGGAGCCATCAGTGGCCATGCACAATGCCTGCCATCAGCCCTTGTGAAACCAGGATTGGGGATCCAGCCTTGAGCTCCTCCTGGCTGTGCGATGTCCTCCACAGGATGTTTCAGGAAAGATTCATCCCCCTCCCCTGCCCCCATTTATTAAAAGGTCTCAGATTTATGCTGTTGTGATAACAGTCTGCCTTCAGGGAGCTGCGCCTGCATCCTCCTTCCTTGCTGCTTTGATGGGAGGAAGATTTAAGTCCTTGCCTTTGGAGTCACTCATTACAGCAGGGAAGAGCAGCACAAAGCCAGGTGCCTGGGGATGGGGGGGTTTAGTCATTCGAGCAGGGAAGGGTTTGTTATGCTGCTATTCAAAACGAGAGAAGGCAAAAGACTGGGCTAATTGACAAGGCTTATCACAGCAGAAGAGCCAAGCCTTCACTGAAAAAAGTAGCTGGGAGACACAGTAAGGCTGGAAAAGCAGCGCAGGGATGGCTGTTTGCTGTTCCCTCAGGGACTGATGATCTTGAGCCAAGATCATCTGCCCAAAGGCAGTTGTTCCTGTTAGGAACTGGCCCACAGCAAGAAAGCCAAGTGCAAGTGTGTCATCACAGATGCATTCCTGGGAGGTTTCTGCCTTAAGTAAACACAGTGCCAGGAGTGCACTGCAGAGAAAGGAGCTGGAGTTGGCAGCTCCCCTTGTCTGAGTGCTGCAGTGCATCTCTTCTCTGTGGAAAGACAGAAGGTGAGGGGCTGAGGTGCAGTCCTGTTTGAGCCCTGCCTTCTTTGATCTGCGGAGGGCAACAGTTTGGGAACTGAGAGTTTTCAGCTGTCCCTGTCCCTGTGGAGGAAAGCTGCGACAGAAAACCCTGTGGAGGACTTGGCCAACTTGCACTCTTCTCTAAAACAGAAAGCAGGAGCCCAGACTCAGCAGTGCAGGCTCTCACATGTGTCCAGAGACAGAGAGATGTCACCCCCAACCACTGACCACTGACCAGGAAGATATAAGAAGGAAAGCTACTAAAGGAGCCAGTCTAAAGACCTCAAGTGAGCTCTTGGTTGGCTGTGTTACATCTGTGAAACAGAACCAATAATAAAGCTAGGACAGGCCTTCCACTTCTGCTGTTTTTCTTTGCAGAATTACTTAAGTAAATCTGGCCAGGCCTTCCTCCTAACCTCACCTCCCATCCCAGTGGCTGATCTCTGGCCTCAGGCTTTGGAAAAAAGAACCTTTCTTGCTGTGCAATTCCACTGCTTCCTTTGCAGCCCTGGGGACATTAAGCATAAAAGTCTAGAAAGTATAAAATGAAGGTTCAGGCTTAAGTCATGACGATAATGCACAACAGCAGTGGCTCCATGTGTAACCAAGACAACTGATCCTTTTTAAAACTTTGCCCAATAAAAACAACATTAGGGAACTCTTAGAAAGCCACCCTTCCTATACATTCAGATAAGAAGGTCCTTATTTGGGATGTACAATCGACACTAGAAAGCCACTAAATGCCAGCTTCACAATTATCTCAGTATTCTTTATCTGGCTCCCATGTGCGTAACAGTGATTTCATGAAAAGTTCACACATTGTTTTCTTCATATGACCCTGACTCATTCAGTGCCCAGGAAGCTGCATCCTTACATCTGACATTTTGCAGACATTCAGTGATTGATTTAAAGCATTTCAATAACACACTTCAAACACAAGGGTGGTGATGGTTGTTGCTAAATGTAATTATTGTTGTTTAAAAGTAATTATTTTTACATTGTGACTAATTATAAATGAATATTCATAATGGAGGAACAAAACTGATTTATCCAGGTTCGAGTTCTGCAGTCATCAGGAATAAACACACCAGGTAATGAGTTTGGCAATAAAATGCCAGCCTTAGGCACAGACCAGATTTAGCGCCGCCCTTTCTCTTTGTATCACACTTCCTTCCTCCTACCACCTCAGCCCACACAAAACCTGTATGATTTCTTCCTCGAAAAGGATGTGCCTGTTTCTGCTCAGTTTTCTAAAGCATATGCCTTTATTTCCTAAATATGTTCCTCAGTGGGAACTCTCCTAATGGATCGACAGGCCCACTTTATCACTCTTGCTGTGATGGGTGGGAATGGAAGAACTGAAAAGGTTGGGATTTGATTTAGGGAGCAGGGGAGGAGGCCCATGGTGAACAGTAACTGAACAGAAGAGAAGGGAGAGGTGGGACAGTGAGTGGGAGCCTCTGAGTGAACTGATGGTGTGGAAGAGCAGTGTGGTCCCTCAGCAAATACACCCCTGGAAGAACAAGTAGCGCTCTTCCCCCGTTTTCCCCCTTTAAAGGATTTATTATTAAAAGAAAGGAGTGGGAGAAGAGGAACATTCTTTTCCTTCCTTACTGAAGCTCTCTGAATCTCTAATGAACTCTAGCTTCACAATACTTAGCTTTTAAAAAACTCAAACTGATCAGCCAGAAGATTGTTCATTGTGAAGAAAAAAAGCAGAAGGAATAAGCAGCAAAGAATTCTTCTGCAAAACTTCAACTCATAATTTGGGCACCTCTGATTCAAATTACATGCACATCTTCAAATTAAGGGTTTCAAATCTGACTGGCATAGGAGCTTCTTCAGCAGAGCAGTCGTGAGATCTGCTTCTCTCAGATAAAGGATGGGTTTTGCACTTGGAGACCAAAACAACACTTTTTTTTAGCTGTATCACAAGGTTGGCTCATTTCCATGATATTCACACAAACACCATCAGCTTTCCTTCAAAACTGCTCCAGTTAAAATGTCGTTTTCCTCCTGAGAAATAAATATCAATGACCTCCTTCCCCTGCATGTGTTACCTTTTATTTGTCCAGAGCCCAAGCATCTTCGATTGTCTTTGCGTTACTTCTTCATTCTTTGCTGGAGTTGCAACGTGATTACATTCGATGGCAAATGGCAAATTCCATTTGCGTGATGTTTTCTCTGCTTGGCTTGTTAGCTAAAGCACATCTTGTGGCTGGGAATTGGGCACCAAATCCTTTACTTTCAAAGGAGTGGTCTATCCTTTGATCTGCTCGTGAACTCCAGACAGACAGAACCAAACCCACCAGTGCTTATTCTGTTAGGTGAGACCCAAACGCTCCCAAATGTCAGCTGCAAGACTGCAAACGCCCACCAAAGGTTTAGTTTATGCACTGCTTAGTGTGTTTGCAACCTTCAACATTTGTATATGGATTCCTCAAAAATTCCTCTAATAGGTGAGGGAAGATATTTTTGAATTTCTCAGTGATCTGGGAACCAAGCACTCAATTCAGTATCAATTCCAAAGGAAGCTTGACTTTGTAGAAGTATAAATCTATGCCCAATTAGATATCTCCCTTTTCACCCCCCTCGCAGACTCCTCGGCCACATTGTAACAAATTCTCAGTAATATTTCCATGCCTGGGGAATCCTGATAGCTGCCCTGACTGAGCATCTTTCGAGGCCAAGACCTTCACTGCAGAAATTCTAGCCCAGGGCCACTTTGCGGTGCTATTTACCATCACCTCCTGTTTATGATTTTAATTAGCTCCCAGCACATGTGATCTGCCTATAGCAAAGTCAACCTGGAATTAGTTTCCAAGACTGTGTTAAGAGTCCTCGCCTTGTTCTTTTTTGCAGTTACTGCAGTCTGTTTGTTACAACTGAAGACAATTTCATCCAGGCTCAGGTGTCTGCCTTTGCCTGTGCTGCGTATAGCTCAGGGGGGTTTGCTCTCATAGAATCATAGACGGGTCTGGGTTGCAAGGGACCTTAAAGCTCATCCAGTTCCACCCCCCTGCCATGGGCAGGGTCACCTTCCACTAGAGCAGGGTGCTCCAAGCCCCATCCAGCCTGGCCTTGAACACTGCCAGGGATGGGGCAGTTGCAGCTTCTCTGGACAACAGCCACATGGTTTTTAATTCAGCATTTCCTCCATTATGTTATTCTGGAGGGTTATGACTTTCTGGAGGGTGATCTCCAGAATCACAGGGTGTGTAAGCTGAACAGGGCTGTCGTATTTACACGTACTATTGAGTACGTCCCTATGCAGAAGAGCTGTAGAGCCTTTGCTTAACTCTTTCCTCTCGTGAGTAACACGGGTAGCTCCTTGCTACCCCGGTGCAGCTCTGCCCGGGCTCAGCCCACACACTTGCCCTGGCAGCCCTGCGGAGACTGAGGTTTTACACAAGCAGCACTGCATAGGTACGGAAACGTTTATAATCCACGTTAACCGCACCGCGGGCGCTCACCGGAGCTCCAATAACCACCGGAACATCGCACCCCGGTGCGGATAAGCCCGTTTCGCAGTGAGTTACGAGCCCCGCTGGGCGGAGTGGGGAGGGACGGACGAGGCAGCGCGGCCGCACGAAGGCATCGCAGACAGCAGCCGGGGTACGCCCGGGGCCGCCCGTCCCCAGCGCGGTGGGCCGCGAAGAAGCCGGCGCCAGGCCGGGCGGCGCCGAGCAGCGGCTCCTTGCTCCCTGAAGGCAGCACCGGAGCCGCGGGATGAGAGCGCCCACGGGAGGCGGCGGCGGGGATGGCGCTGCCGAGTGCCGCGCGGGACCGGCCCCATTGCCCGCTGTCCGGTCGGCGCCATCCCGGGGGGATCGAACCCGCGCCCGCCAAAGGCGTCCGTGCGACCCACGCGCGAGCGGCGTGTTCGCCTCGCGCAGGGGCGGAGGAGGGGCAGGAAGGGCGCGGCGCGGCGGAGGGCGGGGAGCGGAAGCGCGTCTGCGGGCGCGGCGCTGGCGGGCGTCGTGAGGCAGTGGGACCGGGACCGGGACCGGCGCTGGCTGCACCCCGGACACCTCCGCACCGAGTACCGCCAGCTCCGCACCGCTCCCGGTGCCCACTTAGTTGGGGGGGGGGCGGCGGGCGAGGGAGGGGCGCACGTGATGGGGCGCAGCAGCCAATGAGGACGGCAGGAGGTGGCGCGTGGCAGGCGAAGGCCGCAGGAGCGGGGCGCGGGGGCCCGGGCGGTGCTCGGCGGCGGCGGCAGGCAGGTAGGAGCCGGTGTCCCCCGGGGTGCTGCCCGCCGGTCCCGTGTGTCTCCCCTCTCCCCACCCCACCCCTGCCCGTTCCCCTTCGTTTTCCCCCTCCCCCGCCGCCGTCTTGAAGTTTTATTCGAGGAGGTGGTGTAAGGCGTGCGCGTCACGTGAACGCGGCGGCCCAATCACATGGGCGCGCTCCCTTCCGTTGCAGGGCAGCTCTTGAGGCGAAGGGGGAGCGTGGCGGCCCGGTGCGTACCGGAGGGACGGGCTGCCCTCTGCTCGGCTCGGCCCCGCGCCGCTCCCTACGGTGCCGCGGACGGACCGGCTAGGCAGTGCTGGCCGTCACTTGACGGCGGTCGTGTTAACAGGACCGAGCCGCCCCGCAGCTCCGCATCCGCGCTCCCCGCCCGGGAAGGGTCGGGTGAGGCCCGGCCCCCAGCAGCTGCTGCTCCCGGAGAAGGGTGGGAGGGAAGGGGAAGGGGAAAGAGACGGAGAGGCGTGGCCGGTGCCACCCGTGAGACGGGGCTGTGCTGCCCGCGCCCCGCCCCAGCGGGCGAGCCCTTCCCGAGGCCCTGCCCCGCTGCCCACCCGGCGCCGCCGGAGAGTGGCTTGGGGCGGGCGGGGCGGAGCGACACGTCCCGGCGGAGCGGCCGGTGGCCCGCGCGTGCGCTCCGGCACGTCGCGTGCGGCGGCCGTTGGTGCGGGGCGGGGGTTGGTGCTCCCCCTGCCGTGCCCTCCCTCCCCCGCACTCCCCTCGCGACCCGGTCTCAGCCGCCCGAGCTCCTCCGCCCCGGTGCTCGCCGTTATTCTGGTGTCGTCCACCGTTCCTCCCGGCAAAGGCCGGGCGCCGCCGAGCCGAGGGCGCGCCAACGTGGCGCAGGAAGCGGCCTCGTGTGGTGTGGGGCTGAGCGTTGGGCCCGCTGCGGCTGTCGCTGCCGCCGAGGGGTGCCGAGTAGATCAGTGCCCGGCGGTGCAGTGGTTGTTCTTGGTCTTAGGTAGCACGCTAGTTGGTAAGCAGTTTAAAAGGGGGTAAAAAATGGTAAAGTGAGCTCATTCTGCAGTTGGTAGGTATGAGGGTTTAGCAGTTATTTTGTCAGCCTGGTTAGATGAGTGGTTTCCAGTAACATGGTTTGAGTTTCTTAAGGTGTCAGAGTTTATGCAGTCACACTGCCTTACTCCTAATGTAGAATCCCAGAATGGTTTAGTTTGGAAGGGACCTTAAAACTCATCCAGTTCCACCCCCCTGCCTCAGGCAGGGACACCTGCTATACCAGGTTGCTCCAAGCCCCTGTGTCCAACCTGCCCTTGAACACTGCCAGGGATGGGGCAGCCACAGCTTCTCTGGGCA
>JBCJKH010048329.1:39221-61908 GCA_039877255.1 Loriculus beryllinus | reverse complement strand
CAGCGTGCCTGGCACAAGTCAAAGGGGTGGACACCAAGAGGCCCTTTAGAAATAGAGTTCCTACCTTTGTTTTCTTGCACTTCAAGGGACGCTCACCTGGATCCCGTGTTGTTGCCAGGCAGGGCTGCTTGAAAGCTCATCTGGTGGCTATTGCTAACATCCTCCACACTGTTTGTGAATCAGGCACAGCAGCCAAAACCAACAGGCCAGTTTGCTGCTGGGTTAGAAGTTCCAGGATTCAAACTGTCTGTGTTTGAAACAAAATCAAACGTGCTGTGCAGGAGGGGGCAGAGACTGGAGAGGTACAAACAGAGCATGTTACCGCTGCGAGCACAGAGATGCTCTTGCACTGCAGGAGCAGGGAGAACAGCAGTCTCCAAACCCAAATTTGCAGCCTTTGAAGATGCGTTTCATTTACTGGACATGGAATTTTCTGACACAGCAGCAGGGACTGTCCCTGTGTTCTGGGAATTCCAAGGCCAAACCTTGCTTATCTGCCCCACAATCTGGACCTGCAAATGTTTAGCAATGCCCATCAGTTGGGCAATAGGTTCCTCTCACTGCACCAGCTGCAAAGGCTTTTGCTGCAGGAACACACCCCTGGGCAGGAGGACAGCACAGTCTTACCTTAGGGCCTTTCCCCATCATCTTCCTCCTTCCCCCACTGTCTCATCAGGCTGCAAGGACCTGCAGCATGGGCAGACACTGAAGGAGCTGATGCAGACACCGAATTTCCGCGTGACAGTGGTGCAGGAAGCTGACACTGTGGAGATCTGTGGGGCTCTCAAGGTGGGTGAGCTGCTCACTGGGCTTTGCAGAGCCTGTTACTCCCAATGTCCTGCAGGCAGCTCTGGGGAGGAGGCTGACAGCAGAATGAATCCCTTTGGGTACTGCACTGTGGCTCACTGAGACCTTTGGGTCTCACTCAAAGGTCTCACCTTTGGATGTGTTGTTCAGCTGGTTGGAGGGATGATGATCACTGGATCACCAGGAGCAGGCAGGAGCCTGTGCTTGGGATCACACTGGCAGTTCACGGGCACAGCAAAGCCCTGAGCTGCACTGGGAACGGATCCTTCCACAATGGTGCTGTTTTCCAGAACGTTGTGGCTGTAGGAGCAGGTTTCTGTGATGGGCTCGGCTATGGAGACAACACAAAGGCTGCCGTGATCCGTCTGGGACTGATGGAGATGATTGGCTTTGCCAAACTCTTCTGCAAGGGCCCTGTCACCTCCTCCACGTTCCTGCAGAGCTGTGGGGTTGCTGATCTCATCACTACCTGCTACGGTGGCCGCAATCGAAAGGTGGCCGAGGCTTTTGCCAAGACTGGGAAGGTAAGAGGAGCAACCCTGGTACCTGCATCCCCATGCTGAGGCAAACCCAGTTAGCACCATGGTACATCCTGCCTTCACTCACCCAGTGCCACAGCCTGGCTCCAGGGAAGGATGTGGGGCGGCAGATGGGGTTGCAGAGTCCAGTTCCCTCACATGTTGGGTTGTTTCAGTCTCTTGAGCAGCTGGAGAAGGAGATGTTGAACGGGCAGAAGCTGCAGGGTCCCCAGACGTCTGCTGAGCTCCATCGCATCCTGAAAAGCAAGAATGCGGTAGAGAAGTGAGTGCTGCCATCTCCCTTGTCTGCTCTTTTTGGAGGGGGGCAGAAGGGGAACCACACCCTCAGTGTCCCTGCTCTTCAGGTCAATCTCTGGGTTGCCCACATCAAACCAGCTGGCCAGGAATGGCCTGTTGGATGAGGCAGCAAGACACTGCTCCTGCCCAGTGGTCCTGCGTGTCACTGCAGGAGGTGCTCTGACCCTGCCAGCTGTGGTGACAGGGCAAGGGGTGACTTTGTTCATCTGCCAACAGGTTCCCCCTCTTCACAGCTGTGTATCAGATCTGCTATGAGGGCAAACCCGTTACTGATGTCATCAAGTGCCTTCAGAACCACCCTGAGCACAAGTAAGGGGGCTGTGCCTGCAAGACCCGATCCTGCCAGGATGAGCAGAGAGCTACACCTTTGCAAGGAGTCCAGCTCTCCTGGGAGCCTTTGCAGGGTGCTGGAAGGGCAGAGGGTCCCTTTCTCAGCCTTGGACACTGCCAGCCTGAGCCTGGCATCTGCACAGAGGTACCTGTTGATCTCCCTTTCTCTTCGAAGGGCTCATTTAGCTTCTGCTGCTATCTAGGCTCTGCCCTGAGCAGGACTGAGCATCTTCCTCCTTCTACTTTCTCCTGCTGTGATGAACTCAGTTCTCAGAGGGACGCTGCCTGGAGGCACTGCTTGGAGGACAAGCTTTGCTATTAGCCCCATGGAGCCGCTCTGCATGACACTAGCCCTCTCCTGCTCACTGCTCTTTGCCTTTGGCTTAACTGTCTCATGCAGAGGACACAGTTCCCTGCCAGGCTCCACCAGGGTGAATGAAGCTCCTCAGGACCTGTGAGAGGCTGAGAATCACTCTTCTTTCTAAGCAGCACGGCACAGAACCCAGCATTCTTTGCCACGTTGCCATGTGCTGCTGCCCCAGCCACCCCCAGCTGCTCTGGCCAATGCTTTGTGTGTGAGGGCACTTGTTTATTTAGACTTTTGGCTCTCGCACTCAAACCTCCTCTGTTGTCACAGATTTGGCCGTGCTGATTCCATGCCCATCCCTGGACAGCCTTTCTCCCTCACTGCTTTATCCTCTCGGCTTTGGCAATGCAGGGACCAACTGCCCCAAAGTCTTTGTGAGCACCTGTAACAAGTGCTAAGCGCAACCCGTGGCTGTGGACCTGACAGAGCAGTTGGGTCACGTTGCCTTTAGATGGATGAGCCACAGCAGCTTTTTGCCTTCTCTCTGGCTTGCTCCACTCTGTGCCTTAGCCCCTTCTTTGCTTCTAAATGTGGCTTTCTAGGAGCTGAGAAAGCAGGTTCCATGCTTCCTTTCCCTGCTGATCCTCTTGTGAGCGTGCTGGCAACTGCACTGGCACAAGGGGCAGCAAAGGATATGTGCTCTACGAAGAGGTGCAAGGAGACCTCCAACATCACAGGCGAGGACAGAGGTCTCATGCCTCGTGCTGTGCCTTTGACACTTGCCCTGTGTCCAGCTCGGTGCTGCATGCTTCCCGCTCCTCTGAAGCTGCTCCTGTTTGCTCAGGCCAGCGTGGCCAGTTCAGTGATCCCTGTCTGGGCTGGCAGGCTGGAGCTGCCCCAGGGCTTGCTGTCCACCCCTGCTCCACGTCCTAGAGCTGCTGGCTCTCTGCCTAGCCCTATACCTTAGCAACATTTAAAGCAATAATAAACCTGGAGAGGAGACGGGAGACGCGCTCTTTGCTCTGTGGCATCCTTGCGTTTGGGTTGGTGCCTGCTGGACTCGCTGAGAGTGCAGAGAAGGGCCCTGTTTGTTCCCTCCTGGCTCAGCACCCTTGCGTGCTGTCCCAGAAACAGCAAGAATGGCCCTGCAGGTCCTCGCTCAGTCACAACACGACGCAGCGTCCCACTTGCCTTTTCTCAGCAGCGTTGCCTGTAGGAGCGAAGGGGGTTGAGGGTGCAAGGATGGAACTGGGTACAGAGTCCAACCTCTCCTACCTAGGGCCTGCAGGAGCTGGGCCAGGACCCTGCTGTGCCCATGTACCCCAAGCCACCCCTCCTCTGATGTCTTGGCTTCTTGAAACCCACGGTGTTGCTTTATTCATCTTCTCCCAGCCTTGCCCTGTCCCTGCCTTGCTTTGAAATGCATCTCATACTGAGTGACCTTTCCAGGGCCGTTCGCCCTCTGCTCAGCCTCTTGCAAGGGGAATTTAATCTGCTGGCATTGCAGTCGTTTCTGTGTCTTTTATTAGCCACGCTTCCTCCCCGGGTACCCTCCGACCTTTAACGAAAACTGAGCTATCCTGCAGAAAGCAGCCGGCATCAGCTTCCTCTCACAGGGAACTTTGTTGAGGTTGGAAGGAGGATAAAGGAAGCGCAGCACGGTCCTGCAGGGCTGGCACAGCTCCTGCTTCCCTTTGCCTTCCCAGTGCAAGCGTCGGGATGCGAGGCTCGCACAGGAGGCAGAGGCTCTGAGCTCTCCTCCTTCGGTGCATTGCAGTCTCTCAGCTCGACTCGGTGAACTCCTGCCAGCACCTGCCTGGAGCTGGGGTTGGGATCTGCATCCAGCCCATGGCTCCTCTGCCCTGGAAGTGCTTTGTGCATCCCTCCTCCTCCGCCACTGGTGCCTGGCTCCCCGCAGCCCCTCACTGCTGAAGGGCCCATGGCCGCTGCTGCAGGCTCTTTGTGCTCTCCTTGCACCGGTGCTGGAGCCCAGCAGCTATAAAAAGCCTTCCCTTTGCCATTTGGGGTTATGTTCTGCAGGCTCAGCACATCCAGCTTGGGGAGAGGATGAGGGAGCAGGAAGGGGGGGGGGGAACGGGACCGGCTCCTGCAGCCGCAGCGCTCGACAGAGCCCCTGGAGCAGCGCAGCGCGGACACAGCCGCGTTCACGGGGCTCTGGGGAGGGTGCCCCGGGGGTTGCCCCATGCAGAAGGGCCGGCACACGGGGAGCGCTGAGGAGAAACGGCCGAGGACGGGGCGGAGCGCAGCGGCCGCCATGACCCGAGGCGGGCTCTGAGGTAAAACAGCGCCGCCTCCGCCCGCGAGGGGGCGCTGCAGCTCCCCATGGCGCCTCTCGCCTTCGCGGACTACACATCCCAGCAGGCAGCGCGGCGGTGCCGCCCCCCCCCCACGTGACAGGCGGAGGGCGGAAGCGCAGCGAGGCCGTGCCGGTGGAACCGGAGCCGCAGGGCGCAGGTAAGGGCGTGGGGAGCGGGTAACGGGCGCGCTCCCGGCGGTCGAGGGCGCGCTCCCGGCGCCGCTGACGCTCACGTTGCGTTGCAGGAGCAGCCATGGTGTCCGGTAAGCAGCTGGCGGACTTCGGCTACAAGGCCTTCTCCGGGTCCATGATGCTGCTGACGGTGTACGCCGGGTACCTGTGCGGCGTCCGCGCTTACCGCCTGCTCGAGCGCCGGCGGGAGCGGCAGGCGGCGGCCGGCCCCGACACCTGAGAGCAACGGGGGCAGCGTTTCCCGGCGGGGGGGGGGGAGGGGGGAGAAGCAAGGAACCATCTCCCCCCCGCCCCAGGCCCAGGGCCTGCCCGGCTGGCGGAGGGAGGTGGAGCACATTAAAAACCGTTATAAATATGTATAATAAAATACAGTGGAAACAGCCAAGGGTGGTGCCGTGCTCTGTGTGCCCACAGTGGCATGGTGGCAGCCTGAAATGGTGCGGTATGTACCCAAAATGGCGTGGTGACACCCCAGAATGGTGCTGTGTGTGCACAAAACAGGGTGGTGACACCTGAAAACAGTGCTAAGTGCCCAAAATGGCATGGTGACATCCCAAAATGGTGCTCTATGTGCCTAAAATGGTGTGGTGACACCCTGAAACAGTGCTCTGTGTGCCTGAAATGGTGTGGTAAGACCCCGGAACAGTGCTCTGTGTACCCAAAACGGTGTGGTGTCACCCCCAAAATGGTGCTGTGTGTGCCCAAATTGGCATGGCGACACCCTAGGACAGTGCTCTGTGTGCCCAAAATGGTGTTGTGACACCCCAAAACAGTGCTATGTACCCAAAATGGCATGGTGACACCCCAAACCAGTGCTATGTACCCAAGTGGCATGGTGACACCTTAAACCAGGTACCTGTGAGTCTTAAAACGCTGCTTCCCATCCTCAGGCAGTAGAGCAGCTGCTCAGCATCCCAGCAAAAGGACAGAGCTCATCCTTGATCTTAGGTCTCACATCGAACCACATCAATGACATTTCTGAAGCATCTTTTAATCAGAGATAAGAGTAAACAATGGTATAAAATGGTAACAACTCAAGAAGTTTCCAAACTTCTGCTCATGATTGACACAGGTCTTCCATTGCCCCCAAGTACCATGAAGTAAAAAAAAGAGACCAAAAAGCAAAGCCTGTGGTGGGGCTGTCTTTCCAGCCCAGGGATTCCTCCATAGGTTGCAAAACCAGAGCAGCAACATTGACTTCTGTCTCAAGAGTACAGCCAAGCAGGTCCAAACCATCTTACTTGGGGGAAACACAGCCCACCAGTACTGGTCCAGCCTCAAGTCCCAGCTTAGCCAACCATGTCCAGTAGGCCTAGGAAAGTCTTCAAAACCACCAGTTGCAACAGAAAAGACATGAATTTAAAAGGCATGTACTGTGATAGTTGTCTCAGAGGCAATGAACAACCCCCCCTCCCCATCTCAGAAGGCTGTAGTCAAGACTTCAGAGGGGCTTGCAGCACCAAAGTAGGCAGCAAACGCTGGCCTGGTCCCTCATGACAGCAGAGAGCTCAGTGACAACCTTCACACAGAGCACCCTGATGGCAAGTTAGAACGTTTCTGGTGTAGCCTGGTCCAGTTCAAAGCTGGGCTGGAGTCCATAGTGCTCACAGCAGGGCCGAGAATGAATGTACCCAAGCCACAGCCAGGGTAGCTTGGACATGGAACCACAGGACCCCACGTTCTCCATGCTCTGAAGTGGCTTCTGGAGTGTATCGGGGAGGTAATGCAGAGCCTGTGCTGGTGCAAACCATCACTGGAATGGCAGCAGACCCCTCCTGTGGTCAGCAGCCAGGCGAGTCCAAACTTGTTCCACCTTGAATTGATCCTAGTAAAAACCAGTGTGTCACAAAGACACCTCTGCAGATATCAATGGGATTTAAGTACAAAATGGCTTGAAGTGAAATCTGCAGCTTCGTTTTTGCCCTAAGTCATTGGCTTTATCCCTTTGGTTGTGCAAAGCCTCTGACTGGTCTGGATTGTGCCCATTTCAGATTTGCTGGAGGTTTCTGGGGAAGGGGTATCTTGATTAAAGATCACTTGGGAATGTGGAGCTCAACACATCTAGATATTTGAAGACAAGTTCGTGTTTGCTCAGGGCCAACCCACAGCCTTACTCATCTTCTGTCCACTGCCCACCAGCCACATGGCCATTAATGCAGTTGGAGCCGTTACTTGAAGTGCTGAAAACTCCTTTTGTGCTGTTGGAAGTCACCTCCTCCTCTTCAGAGCTGCTCTCCACATCACTGCGGTCATCTTTGGATACCTGAGCATTTCAAAAGGAAATTGGGCAGTGGCATGGGGGAAAAGGGAGGATGAAAAAAAATCACAGGAAACAGTAGTTAGAAGGTTGCATCCATGTGATGAACCAGCTTCATTTACACTGAACATTTGATCCTGAATCAAGCTCCCAAGAGGGAATCACATACAGAATGCAAGACACACACAGGGAAAGGGACAATTTGGAAACAGAAGTCCCATGTTTCAAATACTGTACATCTGTGGAAGCACTTTCCAGATCAGAGGGCACTATTTGGCTGTTCTTGTTCATTCTAGATGGGCTAAAGGCCACTTTTCCAACCAACACACTTGTTTTGAATCACTCCTTGCAGCGTAATGAGTTCTGTGATGCCCACAGCCCATGGATCTATACAGCAGTTTGAGAGAGAACATTCTGTCCTAGAGGGAGTGGCTTGGAGACTTTAAAAATTAACCAGCTGTATTTATCACATCACTGTTTGCACAAAGAGCCTCCCATTCTCACGGTTTGTGGTTCACACATGAGAACTCATTTACAAGCAGAAGCCTGTTCTGGAGCCCACTGTCCAAAGACAGACAACTATTCCTGCCACCAAACACCCACTCAGGAACAGAAGGAGCAGCTCAGCCCTGAGATCTAGATCTGCTTTGCAGAGTTATGCCTTCAGTTAAAAAAATTACCTCAAACCCGGCTGAACTTCCTTTGCATGTGGGGTTTTGAACCTTCTGAAGCAGCCCCAGGCACACTCTGGTGCCAGCCGCTGCAGATGCCGCAGGAGGGCACTGTACCAGCACGGAGCCAACACACCAGAAGGTGAAGGAAGAGCTCATAAGCCCGGCCCCAACTGCAAACAAGCACTTTGGCTGGTGGCAGGGAGCCAGAGCCATAAACTCACCAGTGCTCAGCAGTGAGTGGTGAGCAGTCTGTGCTTTGCATACCCCAAGGCAGGTTCTTCACACTTTTGCAGCTAATAGCCCTCATTTACTTAATACATGAAGCACTTAGTCCTTTCCAAGGGTTTTACTCTACTCTGCCCTAAGTCAGGGTTAGGGCTTTTGAACAGCAGCAGGCAGGAAGTTTTTGAACAAGGAAGATCTGGAAGAAAGCCAAGTAAAGTCAATGATCTCCAGGATGGGTTCTGACAGCCCTGTTGGATGTCCTGGCTTCTGCCTCCTGCCAGAACTTCGGCTATCTTGCCCTGTTCTCCTGCTAGGCTGGAAGTTCAAAGGGGCACTGGAAGGAAGCTGAAATCCCTGGAAACTTTCCCCATTATCTGGGGGACAAGTAACTGCTTTACTCCTTTTAGCAAAAAGCACTGCATTTCTCCTGTGCTCTTCCACTCAGCACAGTGCTCATGAGACAGGTATCAGAGTCTCTGTGGGCGTTAGAAAAGCAGAAAGGTGAAGGTCATGCAACCTGCTGAAGGCAGATAAGAACAAACCCCAGGACACTGCTTTGACCTTTGGAAAAAGCTGCATTTTAGCATAACTATGAGCACCAGCACTGTATCAGCATGGGAGAGAAGCATTTTCAGAGAAGGTACCAGCCATTTAAAGCCCCAAGACCACATCTTTGCTTTTGTCTTAGGCTGGAAACAGCCACAGGCGCATTTCAGCAACCAACCAGAAGCACAGATCACACTTACATGCAAAGGATGAAACTGTCCAGCTCCAATCTGGCACAAAGAAAAGGAGGAAAGAATGAAGAAGACAGAGCTTAGAGTCCTTTCACTGGCTAAGTCACCTGGACAGGAGAGAATCAAGGAAAGGAAACAGATGTAGACCACAGGCTACAGAAACAGGCAGAAAAGACATTTGCAGTAGCAGCTATGGGGAGCAGATATAAAGATTATGTATATACTGCCTCAGATTATGTATATACTGCCTTAGACAACTACCATGTATTTTTCAAGCTTACATTCCATGTGTAGGGGCAGCTAAGAAGTGAAACCAAGCAGAGTCACCAGAGAAACTCAGATCAAAATACCAAGGATCTGATTAAAATAAAAGCAAAGGCATTTGTGCTATGAGATTGGCTGTTGCTCTCTGGTAGCTGCAAAGGAAGTGGCTTCTCTTGATGTTTAGGCTGGGTGTGAAATTAAGTTTCCAGCCTGGCTTGCTCTGTTTCATGCTACTTCAGCTGGTCACCTTTTTGCTTGGCAACTGAGGTTACTGCTGAGAGTCAGCATTGTTCACGCCTGGGGCAGTGTGTGTTGTGAACCAGCTGCTGTAGTCTCATCCTCTCTCTCCCTAAAACTCCCAAAACAACATAGAATTGGAAGACTCAGGACTTGAGCCAGACTGTACCACATCAGCCCAGTGAGCACCCAAGGTAAAAATCTCCTGTTCTACAAAGCATTTCTGATGCAAGCCCCTCAAGATTCCTCATGATTGCTTTAAGAGGACTTGTAGGAAAGAGGTCCTAAGCCAGTGGCCAGCAAGCTTACCTTTCCCCGCACGAGGGCCTTGTAAGCAGTGCGAATGATGAGATAAGACCAGATGATATGCAGGATCTGCAAAGTCACCAAGAGCCCATTGAAGAGCCACCATGAAGGGTATGGACCAATCAACTCCCAGCTTTCAAATAGGGTTGTATTCAAAATCCTAAAAGAGATCCAGAAACGCATTACACATGGGCTGTGCTGGGAATATGGCTCTACATAAAGATGCCTGACCAGATGCACACCAGTTTGTAGCTCATTTAAGCATCTGTTGCTTTGCCTTTGCTCCTGTCAGTGCAGTGATGCAGCTTGTCTCTTGCCAGAGTTAGGAGACAGACTAAAGCTAATTAGAAACAGTTGAACTGAGTAACAAACACAGGAGATGTGAGTGTTCTGCAATCTGGTCACACATCCAGACCTGCTGCCAATTTCCTTCTCCAAAGCATAAGCATTTGTAATAACCTTACAGGAAGTGATGTCAAGCTGCACTGGTCATCAAAACAACTGTTAACACATTCATACCTGGGCAGTCTTCACCCATATTTAAAGATCAGGAAGGAATTTTGTTCCCAGTAGGCCTCCTTCCCTCCCTGTGTGCTGTGCTGTTCTCTTCCCTCAGACGTTTATAGGTTTCTCCTGCCAAGCTGGAAAACTAGAAACTGCTTTATGGCCACAGCTTTGTGCTGTCTCTCACGACTGTAGTGCTCTTCTTGTAGCTGGGAGTTACTGCCAGTACTTAAGTGACTTAATAAACTCTTTAGATTTTATGAAGTGGTATAGAGAAACCTCTAAAGATGTCATTAATTTCACACTGCTTTTAACATCCACAAGAAAAACAAACCTCGCAGAGAAGAACTCAAGTCCCCAAAATGCTGCTATCAAAGCTTCTAAGTCATAGCCAGTTTATGGATGACTTAAATGCAATTGCAGAGAACTGCTGAAGTTTTATACTCCTAATCAGGGAAGGGAATATCCTGAAGTGGAATAGCACAGGATCTGCAGCACTGCTGCAAGCCTGCCAGGTTCCTCTGCAAAGCTGAGGGATTACATTGCAGCCAGTGGAAAATACATTAAAGATTTACAGGACTGCTGAGCAATAGCATGATGCAAAAGCATCACCTCATGACAGACAACAACTATAAAAACAATGGCAATATCTCATCTGTCACTGGAAGGAGCTTATGAAGATGGAAGCATTAAAGCTCCTCCTTATCCTGATTCCTTTGATGCACTTACAAGAAAACAAGCAAGAGCTCTTATTGCAACCCTGATACCAAAGCGTATTGTTTCTGCCTACCAGCAAGGCAACCAAAAAGAATGGGAATACAAGCTGCCCAGTGCCTAGGAAAGAAATATATGCAGTAAACCTGAAAGAAACTGAGCAGTAATCAGGTGTAACCAATTTTTCACCACACTCTTTCAACAGAATCAAGAAATGAGTAAGAGTTCAGGAACAGAACCACCTCACCAAGCCTAACCCATCGTGATGAAAGGGAATCGCATTACAGGATGATTTGCCCTAAGTCATTTAGCCAGGGTTTTACCTCCCAAGAAACCTAAGACCTATTTCATTCTCTGCACAGTCATGACACAAGGACAGGACATGAGTGTTGTAAGAGTAAGAGCCCTGGGTGACCTGGTTTAGTGTGAGGTGTCCCTGCTCATGGCAGGGGGGGTGGAACTGGATGATTTTAAGGTCCTTTCCAACCCAAACCATTCTATGATTAGGATTCTAGTTGCTTTTCACACTCCCTCAGTTGAGAGGTTTCTTCACACTCCTAAGTTGAACATACTGCTCCAAACAGCATCATGGGTTGTCTGCACCTTCAGGCTGCCTTCAGGGACAGGCAGAATGCTTGCAAGAATTCTAAATACAAAGGCTATGCTCGAAGGACTGGAAGAACAAACAAGACCTTCCAGCTCCAGGTGCTTACCAGAAAGGATAAATGCCCAACCGTGTAACAATGAATACGACACCAAAAAGCATGAAGAAAGCATCACACAGACGTTGGTACTTGGCATAATTGGCTAGCTTTGCAGCCTAAAAGACATAAGAAACAGGAGAATATGATTCCCTTTGTACAAGTCATGTAATTACCAGGTCGCAGAGCTTTAAAATCCTTCAAGCTATCCCATTTGTCAGGTGTTTGGAATATTTAGGGATTATTCTCGGCACTAAAGCAGTTAGGAGGTAAAGCTGACAAGGCAGGATCAGCAGCACAAGTTTTATGCCATATTTAATGCAGCTTATCAAGAATGGCAAAGTCAGCTTGCTCCCCTGAGAGCACAATAGCATCAGATATGCAAAGAGCTGAAAGACAACTCACCTCTAAAAGGAAATCTGATGCATCATGGAGACAGAGCACCAGAGTTCCAACCCGCACCATATTATTCATATAAGAGAATGTAATAAGTCCAATTGTGGCCAAATGATGGACAAACATGATCAGGAAGTCCTGGAAACAGAAGAAAAATGAGTTGGGCTGACAAACAAATACAAGTGTTTGGAACAGAGCCACAAAACTAACTGGGGTCAGAGGATTACTGTAGGTCAGACTCACTCCACTTTATATAAAGCACAGCTCATCCCACAACATCAACCATCACCTCTAAAGGTTCCAGAAAGGTCTCTCACAGCATTTGTGCTCCTGTGAAGTCAGAACTCTGCATGCACAGGCACAAGGATAAATACGCCTGCAGACCCCACTGAAAAGAGTGACAGGACAACATATGGCCCTTATTTTTGGCATCACAGTCGATTTGATTCCAGCAACCACAACCAGTCACCGTTCTGCTACACACATTTATTACTGCTTTAGTGTTTGCCATTTCCTCACCCAGCTCAGCAAGGTATGCTTCGAGCATCTCATTTTCGTGCTTTCTTGCCAGCCTTCTAATTAAATCTATCTTTCTGCAATGATTTGGTAACTTTTGATTGAGAACTCCTGAGTGATTCTGTTCTTTCCCCTGGAAGGTGAAAGGGACTCTCAAGGCTATACCAGGTTGCATAGCAGCCTTGCTCCTCCCTTTTTCCCAGGCCTGGCTAGCAATTATAGAAGGAGGGAGGGTACCCAAAGATGTAAATAAAGAAGAAAATACAGCTATTACTATGCTTTAACTTTACTTCTTTGTTAGTCCTGCCTACTTAGCAAAGAGGTTAGTGCAATTCTGCTTAATCTCACCTTCCGTTTAATGTCTGTAAACTGAGAAAACATGAGAGACCAATAGAAGGCCAGCTCCAAGATATAGTAATAATAAAGCCTGGATGTTAGAGGCTGGAAAACAAAGATAGCACAGTTAGAAGAAAAAGTACTTAAAAATTTACATTAAAATTGACTTTTTCCTTCCCATCCCACTCTGTTCCTTCAGAATGCTGAGGCATAACTTAAAAGATCCAGAATTAAGGTTTAGTGAAAACCAGCTTAAGCACACTTACTCCAGGCTTAGTCACACCTAGATACTTGTGTGTTTGAGCTTTGCTCAAATGAAGCAAGATTCCCTTGTCAATATTTACAACTCATACTCCAGCTTCCTGGATTAGGCAAACAAAGCACTGAAACAGTCTTGCTGACCTCTACACAACCATATTTGCTGCATCATGAAAACAACACTGTACATAAGTTACCAGTGTAATTTTAATGCCTTTTATTCTACCACTTTTAATTCTCTCAGCACCAGGTAAACATAAACCAGATACGAACAGAGTCAGTTGTAGCTGAGGAAGTACTGCTGTTGACAAAGCTAACCAGGATCTGAAGACATAACAAGTAAATGCCATCTCTGCAATGGCCATTCACTCACTCGAAAGCTGACCAGGTTGCAGCCTCCACCCCACGGAGTAAGGAGCACCACTCAAACCTACTGAGTTTCAATCTGCTTTGAGTGGAGTTTCAAGTCAACCATTAAAGAAAAAAACCCTGTAATTGTGCAGCAATTTGGGATCTACTCAGCATTTCTCTCCTACCTGAAAAGGGTAGTTGTACCAGCACTGTCGTGTGTCCCAAAACCAGGGTGCCTAAAGGGAAAAAGATAAATTACTACTCTGTTGGGCTTTTCTTTCCTATTATCCATGGCAGCTGACCACTGCAGTATTGTTTCACTGAATTTTAATCTTGATTCTACCATTCAGGCTTAGATTTATTCCAGAACATCCTAGGGATGTAAAATATTCTTTCTGCAGTCAAACACAAGTCAAACTGCAGTGGAAATTCAAAGAATAATCATACAGCTCTAATAACAATAAAGACCCAAAATGATGAAACTGTTTCCCTTCAGGAGGGAGATGAGGAAATACAAAAGCAGCTCTCCATAGCAAAAATAACTACCCAGTTCTACCCCATATTGGGGTAGCAGGATATTTTGTCAACATTTCCATAACGACAGAGATGTACAGAAGCTTTCCTGTAAAGAAGGTCCTTAAACAGAAACCCCAGATCCCAAATGAGGGACATAAGGATGACAATCACCACTAATTCATCCTTGTTTAAAGCTGGGTGCAAGCAGCACAGAAGTGATGCAGGTAGTAAAACCCCTCAACTTCAGCAGGGCAAGCATAGCTCAGCTGCATGTCACCCAGCACAACAACAGGGGGGTGGGAGAGCAACTCACCGTCCAGAGAAATCTGATTCCATAAAAAAATATACATAAATAAAATGTAAATCTCCACCTGGAAAAAAAAGCAAAAATTACATTTATGACATGGAAATAGCTTCTGGTTAACATTTAGAACAAAAACTGGAACAATTGTGAAAAACACCCCCAATTCTGACATCTGAAAAGCTTTTACCCACCAAATGCTAATGCTTCATTTGTCAACACTTCATGTAAGGATAAACCTATTTAAGAGCTTTCACACTGCATGAGTTTGTATCAACAGCCAAGCTCAGAGCGAGCATGCATCATTCATATCTTTAATACGCAATAACAAGATAACAACAAGGTAAGTCATTGTTATCCAGAAGGTATCCTAATATATGTATTTGTCCCTCTTACCTTGTGGCTTTAAGTAGACAAAACCATACTGGGGAAAGAATTAATATGAAGAAAGTTACTGGAAAGGAAAGAAACCAGCACAGAAGAAATAAGTCAGGAAAAAAATATTCAGATGCTACTACACTAACAGAAGTCACGGCAAGCATTTAGAAAGAAACAAAGAACAAAAGAATGAACTGAAATGAAAAGAACAGGAATCCAAGAAGTGTCTTTATAAAAGTATATACATCCTTGTGGAAGCCATAAGGTTTGGGAGCAAACGCTGGTCTACAAGAGAACTGTGCAGACAGCAGATTTATTTTCAATGTAATTTCTCAAGCTGTGCAAGCATGCACACATGTGCACTGCAGTGTATTAAGGAGCTCATCATAGAATCACAGAATGGTTTGGGGTGGAAAGGACCTTAAGTTCATCTGGTTCCAACCCCCTTGCATGAGCAGGGACACCTTCCACTAGACCAGGCTGCTCCAAGCCCCGTCCAACCTGGCCTTGAACACTGCCAGGGATGGAGCACTTACCACTTCTTTGGGCAACCTGTTCCCACTATCTAAAGCTGCTCATCAGTGACAAAAGTAACTCCTGTATGTGTGTTCTGGTCCCTCATGCACGCATTCAAAGCATTTGAGAATACTGAATTCTAAAAAGCCCTCCTAACTTCTTTCATTTGCTTATACAAGAATTTATCTTCCAGCAGCCAACCCCAGTTTAAATGAGCGGCTGACCACGGTTCCATTGAGAAAAAGAGAACATCCAGCTGGAGCTTTACAACGAAGCCACATCTTGGCCTCTGCACAAACATACATGCTCTCACAAAATTTAGTGAGGGTGGTGGGTTTGTCCTGGTTCCTCCGGTGACGAAACCAGCGCTGGATCTTCCGAACATCCCAGTCCAGCTGCTTTGACAGGCCTTCTAACCTCCTTCCATCTGGAGACTGAGGGAAAATGGAACAAGTGTAATTTCTCCTACTTCTTAATCCCCCTTCAGCCCAAGATCCCCCCTGTGCTATGACAGAAACAAAACACACAGAACACATGCAGTAGGAAGGCACCAGTATGGACTAGAAGTAAGAACCAGTTGCCACATATGCTCCTTCAAGTTTAACCTCCATAAGCCACTAATTACTTAATTATTCAGAATGCTTTTGGTTTAGTATTTCATCATCTGACAGCACATCACAACAAAGAATGCAATTGTTCTGCTTCTTAATTTGGGGAGAGGAGCTTTGAAAATGTCCTGTCCTACCTGTTAAAACCTGCTCATCAATTCAAACAGTTCAGAACTCAGGACTACTTTTAAGGGTTGCTACTCACTGCAAGTGTAGGGATACTGTAAAGGAAGAGCTGGTCTAGCACACTATTTTTTTCTATATTCCAAAGGGGCATCATAGAGGTGATGTTATTTCCGCTGTCAAAGTTTATGAATAAAATTAAATCTGAATACTGAAATATCTGTACAATAAAAAAAATATATGACTGTTCTCTGGCTGGAAACAACTGGCAATTTAGTCGTTTGAATAATGACATCAATGGATTTATAAGAGATAAAGTGAACAAAACCTGATAACTACATCTAAAATGGGCCAGAGGTGAGATAAGCCACGCTAGTGTCAGACCAGTGTCCTTTTAACAAGCTCTGCCAGGGAGCTCTTACAACTGAGAGATGATAAAACACATTTTACTACTTGAGTTACACAGAAATCCAAGAAGTATGCAGAATGCTGATTCAACAGTCAGCAGACTGTTCAACTAGAAAGCAAAATCATTGGATTTTCAGTACTGAGACCATGACTTTCCTGTAATTTCATCACAACCAGATCTCTCTGCACTTCACTTGGTTTTAACAGTTTGGGCTACCTGACACTTCCACACTGCAACTGAACCTCCCTCAAAGGAGAATTTACAGAGCTCCAGTTTCTGAACAGCAATGGAACCTTTTCCCTGCATCCATGCTACCCTACATTCTGATTATGTACACTGGTACAGTTAAACACAGCTCTGTTTTCATCAAGCATGATAAATTCTGCAGTGCGTGTCCTCCTGGGTTCTCTAAACATTAATTTCAAGGACAGAAAAAGTCCTCCCCACAAAAGGCATCAGATCATAGGGACTTTTCAGTTCACACATCAACCCAAATACCTCAAAACTTCAATGAGGTGGGTTTTAGAAAGGTCTCCATAGAATTTCCCTTCCATTTACTTTATCTGCTCCACTCAGGATGAAGTTCAGCATCCCCAAATCAGAACATAAACTCTTCCATTTCACTATCTTTAATGAAAATCTCTTATGCTGCTTGCGTGGATTTTGCTGTCAGCATTCAACAGAGCACAGACAGTGTGGAACTGTGGAATTCTGAAGTGAAGGAGCACTGCCAGCTTAAACAAAAGGCCATGAAACAATCAAAAGAAACACCTACTGTCCTACCCTTTATCACAGCACACTGCCATTGACTGAACACTTTCCGTAACTGTCTTCCACTGCGACAGCTATTGTAAAATTCCTTAATAGATGGCAAAAAATAAGAGGAAAGCATTCACAGAAGTGGCCAACAAAACCAGAAAATGAGCAGTTCTCAAGGGGGAGTGGCACTTTTCGAACAGAAAGTGAAAGATATTGGGAAATTTTTTGTGAAACTGAGAATTACCACTTGTTACAGAAATTACCATTTGGCCAAAAGCACGAACTAAAGGAAGGAGCCTCACAGCCCTCTAAAAAGGAGAACATTTCTATATTCAAAAGATATTCTCTGTGCACAAAAGCAGAGGTCAGCTATAAAGAGGTTTATGTGCCTCCAAGAAGGACACGCTAAAGGCAAAGTAAAATAAGGACGAGCAGCCTTATTGTGCATGCACAGTGTGAAATGCATTTCTCTCCAATTAAAAAAGTGAAAGCAAAAAGCTTCCCCCCTCCCTTATGTACGGGGCTCCATTTCTAGCAGAATTTGAAGCATGACTCACCTTAGTGATGGATGTAAACACTTTCTCTAAAATTGCATTGGGCTGGGCTCTGTGAAGTCCACTGTCTTGAATGCCAAGGTTTATGGCACATGGCTTGGCAATAAACCTGAAAGAATTCCAAAGAAAGAGCTAGATTAAAACCAGGCATCCATTTCCCTCCTCTGCCTCAATCACAGGGACCCTGACTTGTGACCCACTACAAAACCTAGCCTAAAAGCTTTTGAAAAGCTCCACTCACTTTGCTTAAAGAAACTTCAGAGGTGAAGATCTTTCATTAGTCCAAATGGTAACTGCAAACAGTACGCACATCTAAAAGGAGAATTAAATCTTAATGCCCTTGGCTTGCAAGGAGCAGAACATGTTTCCCAGGGTGATTCTTGCTACTCAAAGATATAAGAGTAGATCACCGATAGAAGTCCTCAGCAAACATAAATCCTGGAGCCTTGTAGCACCAGGAACAAAATGCCTTATTTCTAGAACGTGCCTTGGAGTCAACACAGCTCAGAGAAAAAGGAAGTTCCAAGTGGCACAGCTCCTGAAAGACCCAGGGTTTTGGTTGGTTTTGTTTTTGTTTTTCCTTTGGGAAAAATAAAGTGGCTCTTTCCTTTGGAAGAGTGAGGAAGACCTAAGAAGTCAGCCTGAAAGACCCAAGATCCCAGCATCCCTCTCAGTCCCATGTGCACCATGTACTCCAAAAGCTGATCTAACACTCTCTGGATTTTATAGCACAGACTCTGAAAACAAGCCTGGGGTTTGCAACTAAAATTGATATATACATCAAAAACCTCGTCGTATTTGCTATACTGTCATGTCAGAAGGGGCACAGGATTCTAAGGAATGCGTTACCTGAACACATGGATTTTCTCTCCTGTTGGTGGGCAAGAAAGGGGGGGTTGTTTTAATGATCTTGAGAGAAAAGAGAACACAACCTGTTTCTCAAAGCTGATTTTGAAAAGGACCCAACACTGGCATCACTAAATCTATTTTGCTTCCAAACAGAAATTGTTTCAAAGAACTCAAGATAACAAATTACACGTGTTCCACTTAGCAGACTCCCGAGTGCCATCAAGCAGAAAACGCTGCTTTTCCCAGCCACAACATCTGTCACCATTTCTCCTTGTGTTTAAGAAGAGAGATTAAATGATTCTATGATTCTCAAATTTAGGAGGCTCACAAATATGTGTTCCAACAGCAATCTTTCCTGGGAGTACATTCTTAGTACTTGGGTAACAAATAGCCAAGAACAGACACAAGTTGTGGGGTTTTCCCCTTGAGAAATTACAAACAGCTCGTGACTAATCCTAAACGAACACCCCCTGCTCTCACAAAACACTAAACAAGTAACAGCCACTGTGGCCTCAGTGCTAAAAGACACTCTCCTGCCCCATTTCTTCCTATGTCCTGTTCATTTCAACAGTCATAGCTTTAAAAAAAAAACCAACCGTATATCTATATAAAACAAAAAGGAAAGAGTAATTTCCTTTTAGCTCGGCTCAAAAGGCTCACTGCTTCCTCTATAACCTGGACCACCAGTCAGAAATCATGCTCTGATGTTATGAAACATTTGGCTAGACCCCATCAAAGCAGAAATCTTTATAACTCTTCTTTCCTACAGGATATACCACATCAACAACGAAGTACACATGTGCTATTACAGGACATCAAGTATTTTTGCTTCATTCACTGTGACACAGCTCTTTAAAAAAAACCCGAACTGGTCTGAAGATGCTCAGTTTGGGGCAGTTTCCTCACATAAAAAACCTGAAAAATCTAAAACTCAATCAATTTATTACTTGGAAGAGTTTTAAGAACAAGCAAAGGAGAGAAGGGATGGTGAAGAAAGCTCATAGTGATCCAGACAAAATTTTGGCACTATCCTAGCTTTCAAAACCTGAAGCATCAAGGAAAGAAAAAACAGCATCTCCTCAGGAAAAATGATGCAGGAATAATTCAGTTTGGGGTTCAAAGCCTGGGGGAACCATCGAAACCTCAAAACTTGGCATTAAACTGTTCCTGAGAAGAAGCTTCCGGCACTACCAGGTTTAAGGGAAAAAATACATGAATCGAGAGTAAGCCACATGCTACAGATGCAGCCCAGGACTTGCATTACTCAGTCAAGCACACAGGTGACCAGAGAGCACACCAAAACCACCCCTGCAAATGTTTCTGGGCTCACAGCAGCAGCCAGACGGCAACACAAGCAAAGGGAGAAGTCACAACAATGGAAGCAAAGGGAGGTAGCCCCAGTCCCAGAAACAGGAAGGAAAAAGGATGGCAGCACTGGATTTCACTACTTTTAAGGAAGTCTAAACTCAACACCACAATGTAGCTTCTCTAACTCCACAAGCAAAGGCTTCATGCAATGGAACTGCAAATGACACAAGAAGGACGCCTGAAAAGCCACACGAGGTGCTTTCACCTGGACTGGGCATGGCTCACACTTGAACAGGCATCATCCAATTGCTTTGACCAGTTACTATTCTGCAGGTGTGATATGAAGTGAACCCTGTTGTCAGTCAGGAAAGCACCAAGATTACATGCCATTTCCTTTAGGTGTTCATTAAGGAAAACTCACGCTTAAAACCTCTGTGTCATCTTGTATGTTTGGCTGCAGAATGGGGTTTCAGATGTGCAAGTTTGTGCTGTGTCCCACAGAGAAAAAAGTCTGCACAGGAAGAGCAGTTAAAGCACCAAAACAAAGTCCTTCCATTCTTGGGGACAGTCAAACCCGCAGAGCACAAGACCAGGAGCAACCTGCCTTGACTAACACTGGCCTTGCTTTGAGGAGAGGACACTGAACAAGGTGACCTCCAGAGGTCCCTTTTAATCTAAATTATTTTATGATTCCACTAAAATTTTAACTGCAGCAACTATTCCCAAGGTCAATCTGCTGCCACACCTTCCCTGCAAGGAATCATCATCCCTTAAATACTCACATTACACTTCTCTGCACAGGTATCTGCCCACTGGCTTATTGTTGCTCCTACTAAGCCACCTTTTTCATGCTAGTTATTAAGACAGGCTGATTTTGAAACAAACCAACACTTTTCAAGTACTCATAACAAATGTATCTCAGGCATGTTGTACTTCACAAACCCAAGGGCAGAACCCTTCATTAGGGAACATTCAACTCCTTGTTACAGCTCTGAAAAGGAAGAACAACCTGTGAAATAGTAAGTTTTATAAAGTATGTGCCTAAAGTAAGAACCCATCTTGCCATAATCTCTCAGCTTCACTGTGCTAAGATTAAACCACCTCATTCCACAACTGTCCCTAATTTTCCAAGAAGTACTAATGAAGTAACATCTAAAAATCACTTTTTTCTCCCTCCCCAGCTTTAGCACACACTGCGGATCCTTCCTCAGACCTGTCAAGTAACAAGTATACCTGTTACTGATGGGCATTCCAGTGTAAATTGTAAACATATCAGATCAATACCAGGCTCCAGGTTTCTACAGATACCTGGGAATTGTTTGGGGGGTGTTGTGCCTGCAGTGGAACAAGATGCATCAGGAGAAATAACCACGAGACTAAGCATGAAAAAGCAAACATAAAAAGGAAGCAGTGAGAAGCCCTTCTTTATCTTGCCTGCACAGAAATCCATCCATCTACCACTAAGTCAGTCAGGACTTTACCTTCCTTACAAGTCTTGCCTCATCTCTATAGTCATATACTGCCCACAGAAAGTCAGCCTAATTGATATTTTACCAACATCATGATGTAGAGATACTTCACAGGAGCATTCGTTAAGAGAAACAGGCGTCAGTGTTACAAGTGTCAGTGTCACAAGTGTCAGTGTCACAAAAGCACCAACTTCCTCACACTGAAGATCTACAGCAAAAGGAGGGAGAAGAAAAAGAAATGAAGCTAAAACCAAAGAGCCGCGCAAGTACAGAATTCAGGTTCTGAGTCATCAAATCCAACTGCCAAATGTGCGTCAACGAATACATTTGACACAATCATGCTCAAAGCCTCAATCGGGAGAGACGCACAACAGGGTTTTATTAAGACCAATTTGAACTAACATGTTCAGAGCGGCAGGAGGAAAGAGAGAAGCATTTCTTAGAGAATAGTGTCCTTTAAACTAAATATACTAGAAACTGCCCTGGCTGTTGTCACTTCAGGGTACCACTGTGGAGACACACCAGAGCAGACAGAGCTGAAATAAAGGAACAACTCTGGCAGGAACCAGGCCATAGTCTCAAGGTTTTACTGGGTAGCAGAGAACTTCATTTGTCCTTTGACTCATCCCTAAATGAACACATTTCACAAAGGAGGTAGATGTCATCAGGATAAATTAACTGCTCCCAGGAGGACTGTGTTATTAGGTGCAGTAGGATGCAATGGATCTCTCCTAACACCTCAGGCACCAGAGAAAGGAGAATCGTCTGCACATCTTCCCCAGACTAAGACACCTGAACTAAGCAGAGCTTGGGAGGTGAGGAGGCCTTCCTACACTATCCCTTTCAGGGGTATCATTCTGTCTCCTTTCCTTGTCTGCTGACAAGCACGAACATTTGGCCAAGACCAGCAGCAGCACACCAAGCCGAGATGAGCTTTTGGCACTGCCGCGTGTGTGTCTGGAGCCTCTGCATTGGTTTGAGCTGCCAGTGGTCTTCTGAAGCTGTTTGGGTGGTTTTTGGAGGACAGAAAGCTAAGATGGAGGGAAAAACCAGGCCTCTCACATTTCTCTCCTGCTCTACTGACCTGCTTCATTTTCCTCTACAGTTCACATATTGCACCCCACTCCTCTCTGCTTGTTTAACTTCTGAGAGCTCAAGAAAATTCACACTTCTTACAGAAAACCCACAAACCCAAACCGACTCAGTTCCTACTCACTTTAGTCCTGCAATCCTTTCCATGCTTTGAAACAGAACCATAGAATAGTTAGGGCTGGAAAGGACCTGAAGCTCATCCAGTTCAAACCCCTTGCCATGGGCAGGGACACCTCATACTAAACCATGGCACCCAAGGCTTCATCCAACCTGGCCTTGAGCACTGCCAGGGATGGAGCATTCACAGCCTCCCTGGGCAACCCATTCCAGTGCCTCACCAGTCAAACAGGGAAGAATTTCTTCCTCATATCCAATCTAAACTTCTCCTCTTTAAGTTGTAACCCATTACCCCTTGTCCTGTAACTACAGTTCCTAAAGGAGAGTCCCTCCCCGCCACTCCTATAGCCCCCTTCAGATACTGGAAGGCTGCTATGAGGTCTCCACGCAGCCTTCTCTTCTCCAGGCTAAACAGTCCCAACT
>JBCJKH010048329.1:25991-39121 GCA_039877255.1 Loriculus beryllinus | reverse complement strand
TAACGCCATGTTTATGGATACTCAAGTAAACGAACACTATACAGAATTACACCTGTTTATGGGCACATACACTGATGTGCTACACCTCCATCATGCCCGAGATGCAGGGGATCCACAAGCTGTTTAATAATATACTAGGCCATGGGAACACGTCCTTATCTCCTCATCCAGGAACTCACAAGGATACAACAAAAGCAATCCAAGCAAACCAGCTGCAGAGCAGCAGCGGCCGGTTCTCTCACCCAGGAGAAGGGAGAAAAGTGAATTCCAGAGATTTTCCTTGCACTACCTCAGCACAAGGTACCCCTGGCACTGGGGGAGCCTCGAAGGATGCAAAGCCAAGGAAGAGGGGAGGCCGGCGGGCTCGTGTATGTCGCGACAGACACAGAGCGGCTCTCGGGACAGGTTTGGTTCGGGTTACACAATATCCTCGCTCCACGCAAACACAGACCCCGCGTCCGGAGACCCCGCCACGGCCTCCGCGCTGCCTGAGGGGCGATCGGGGCCCCCTTCGCCACCGGTCCGGCCCGCGGCCGCTCCACAGCCCGTTGCTAAGAGACACCGGCGCGCTCGCCCCCGAGGAGGGAACGAGCAGCGCCCCGGCCGCCTCAGAGCCCCGCGGCGGAGGCGGTCCCGCGCTCACCTCTCGAAGAGCAACCGCACAGCGAAGATGCCGAGCGCCAGCGGGAAGGCGGAGAGGACGTGGCCCGCCCGCGGGTACTGCAGCCCGCTGCCCGGCGGGCCCGGCTCCCCGGCCAGGTCCGCCCACGTCACGTTGTGCGGCAGCCAGAACCGTTCATTCCAGAACCAGGCCCGCAGCGCCGCCGCCGCGGACGCCGCCATCTTCCGCCGCCTCCCTCCCTCCCGCCGGCCGCAGCTGAGGCAGCCACCGCATCCCACAGCGGGGCGGGGCCGCGCGGACAGCACCGCCCCTCCCGGCGCACAGCGCGCATGCGCAAGGAGGGCGTAGCTTCACCCGGCCGAGCCCCCCGCCTTGGACCGTTAGCCCGGAGCATGCGCAGTGTGAGGAGCGGGGGTTGTGTGCGCGCTCCCGGGGTTACCTCAGCCCTCGCTGAGGGGACGCGTCGCTCTAAAGGTGCTTCTGCACCCTTGGAGACAGGGTTCCGCGGCCAGACACGAGTTGTTCTGACTGAAAAAAGCCCTCAAGGCACTGTTTAATGCGGTCTAAACCCCGAGGGGAGGCTCCGGCTGAGGCAGGCGCCGAGCACAGCCTCAGCGCTGTGGAAGCACAAGAAGATAAATCACCTCCGATTCTTTAGGCGGGCTCGCATCAGCTCTGACAGCTCCCAGTGTTGCCGCCAGGACAGCGCAGTTTGTCACGTGACGAGTGAATGGTAAAATAGCAAGTATTAGCTTTACTAATAGCAATGTGGTTTAACAAAATTTAAGCACGAGGTACACTGGCTGGCAAAGTTTAAGATGTTCCTTGTAGCGTTTAAAACGCTCATAAAAATCTGTGGTTTAGGTTGTCAAGTCTTGCGATGAGGGTTACTGAGTAACAATTGGGCAAGCCTTCCAATTAGGCTCTCAAGCTCCATAAAGGTGGCCAGCATCAACTTCCTTGTGCACTGTAGCAAATGATCCATCCTTCATATAATGGCTCTTCTGGCATCTGTCCAGTTGAGAGCTGATTAAACGGCCCATTAAGCACTCAAATACTATGATAACTAATAGATTCAGGGACAGGCTCAGTCATGATTCACCTTTCTTTAATCAAGGCCTTTATTTAAAAGTACCACTTGTGCTAATTTCTCCTGGACCATGTTCAGCCAGTGAGTGATGAGGACGGGTCCTTGTATCTCAGACTCGCAGCTGCCTCAGATTTAACCAGGACTAATGATTTACACCATTAAAGTCTCTGCTAACTGCAGCCAGTGTTGCTTTAGCATTACGCAGCTGGGGATGCATTGTAAAATTCAATTGCGTTTCCTTAGAAACAAGTAGTTTCTTAGGAACATATCCAATAAATCAAAGCCCATAAATGTTCTTCCCTTCCTTTTCAAATACACTTAGAACAGTTTCCAGCCAGAAAGATCTTCAATTGCTTAGTAATCTGAAGAAACCTGATTCCAAATGCATTTTGTTAGGAAGAGATAAAAGATGACAGAATACAGCATATGCTTGCACAGCAGCTTTCTCAGTTTTGCAATGCCTCCATCTGTACAAATCAAGTCTTGCTTCTTCCTTAAGAAGAAAGAAAAATTAGCAATATGTTGTACACCTTATGATGTGAAATTGCTGACATGTTCCAGCTAGATAGCAGGCTGCTTCTCCCTTCTCTCTCCCTCCTTTCCCTATACAGATGTCATACACACATGCATTTTCTCATGCTGCTGCAGAGCACTTCTTGGTCTTTTGTCTTTCCCAACCAAACCCACCTCAAGCTTAAGTGAAGATGACTGCAATACAAAACAGCTTATAGGAAGGAGGAAGAAAAAACCTCTCAGTTGTCCTCAGCTACCATGTCAGAGAACCACCTAAACCCAGAAATGGAAGTGTAAAATACCTGCACCTTCTTGTTTCTTTTGCCCATCCTGTTCTAATCCCTCTTCCATAAACTGCTGCTTATGAGAACACGGACTGCCCGTCTGGCTGCGAACAGGAAAAAAGCGAACACACAGTGTCACCTAGTGGCACCACGAAAACCACTGCCTGGTTTCCAGCTTCCAGTTAAAACACCGGGATTTCACCCAGCTTCTCCCATGGTCTTTCTTAAATGCCACCTCTTAGTGAATCGAGTATGAATCCAGTATTCAGGCTTAAATTTTCATGGAAATGACCAAACTTTATTGAAGGTTTTGTAGTTAGCAGGACTGTTAAGAAAGCAGAATATTTTACACCTCAAGTATAGTAAAGAGCTAATTCTCATGAGAATACAGTACAAATATAAGCTAATATAAAAGGGCATCCTCCTTCCACTGTTCAAGATTTCATTATTTGTAAAATAAATGAAGTCAAGTTTAAAAATGTACTAAGCTTCAATGCCAGCAATCAAAGTTGCACTGTTCAGATGGGTTTATTCCAGAGATTTTTCCCAATGCAGCATAATTTCACAGCTGTAATGAAAAGATTTATGGCAGCTTGATACAAGTAGGATTTCAAAGTTGTCAAAAGGCCTTAAAATACTATCTGCAGTTTAAAATGAATGATGATGAACTCCAAGTAAAAAAAAAAACCAACAAAGAACACGAAAACAAAAAACCCCACTTCAAATGCACATGAAATGCAAAAGTAATGCCCTGCAAGCTACTGCAAAAGGGCTGACTTGCCCTCAAAGAGCTCTGTCAGTCAGCACAACTTCTGGATAAGCACTAAAATACATGTGTTCCAGCAATGGGCACACCATTCCAGTTGCACAGAGAAAAACAAGGAGAAGAAGGAGTCTGCAGTTGTTCAAAGGCAGGTTTGAGAATGAAAATCACATTGCACTCAGTTGGAGATGGTTTAGTTGATTGATACTAAGCACATAGATGGTTTAATTGTCAAAAAAACAGCCCAGTTGTGCCCTTTAACTGTATTTAAAGTGCATCAAGTTACCATTTTTAAAGCAGGCCAGAAAGTCCCTTGAAATTGGTCCCTAAGCACTGCAGTAGCATTTGTAGTGGTAGAAGTAGTGTATTATAGAAAGCCTGTTTCACAACAGCACTGTGAGCACAGTGAAATTCCATAAATTGTTAATGAAGTATGTAGTGAAGCTCAAAAGGGGTAAGACAGTAGGAGTACAGAACAGTTCTGTTCCCATGCTGTGGACACACATTACCTGTTGAAGCTATCCCACAGCTGGATACTTGCTTCCATGCACCTAAATATACTCTTTGCAGGCTTCCAGAGTATTTTCCTAGATATTTGAGATACTCTGCACATAGAATTCCCTTGATGTTGATGTGCAGTACAGCATTGCTTTCCTGGAGGACAGCTCTTTGTTAAAGCTAAAACCACCCATTTATAAAGGCCCAGCACCTTACAGGAAGATTTCTAGTAAAGGCCAATTTATTCATCATCATCATCATCATCTTCGTAGTAACGATTCCTTTTGATCTGTTCTTCCACTGATAGGTCTTCCATATCTTCACCCTCCCAGAAACCAACATCTTGGGATTTGCGATTCTGGTTAGGAGAGGATTCCTTAGCAGTCATGACACTGGCTAAGCTGGAATGTTTAGGAGAATTTGGTTCAAGGAATTCTTCATTTGGAATGTCCTGCTCTCCCATACCATGTTCTTCCTCATCTGTCTCTGCATTCACCTGGCCATTTTCTATAAAGTTATGCTCTACTCTTTTGATACCAGACAATTCCTGTTCTTCCTTCATGTTTTGTTCTTCTGCACTCTGGATCTTCCTATTCTCAACCTTCTTTTCCTTTTGCTTTTTGTCTACCACAACCTCTCTCTCCAATTCCTCACTTCTTTTCAACATGTCTCTCTCTGCCTTCAGAGGGGATGATGAATTATCTGGTTTATGGCCTTTAACAGATACTGTTCTAAATGAGGCTGCGACTGTAAAGGGACGACTTCTCTCCTTCAGTGAGGAAGACCTTCTTAACTTCTTGAGATCCAGATCCACCTCCTCCAGCACATCTGGCTTGGAACTCTCTTCTTCTGGGGGCCACTTGGGTTTGAGTACTTTGATGCCTTCATCTAAGGCACTTGCTTGACTGCTTTGGTCAGATGGAGGCGGCCAGGCAATCCTGAGCTTTTTAGTTTCTGCTGGTCTCTCTTCTCTTTCAGGCAAAGCTGAAGCTTTGGCTTCCATACTTGCAGCCAGAACTCCTACTTTTGCAATTGGAGCATCCTCTACTCCAGGGCTTTGTGGACTTTCTGTTGCATTTACACCATGGACAGTTTTCTCCAGGGATTCTTCACATTCAGTTTTGCCTGCCCATAATTCCTTATGCTGTTTGTGTCCAAAGCCTTCATCATAGTTGCCTTTAGACTTGAAGAGCTGATTGAAGTGAGGCTTGCAGTAAATATTCCCCCGCAGAGACGCATATGTCCCAAGACTGTTCAGGAAAATACAAAGTCAAATGTTAACATTCTGAGCCTCAGCCACCCAGATGATTGTGTATTCTAGTTATGTTTCCAAACAGATTCAATTTCAGTCCTCTAGCATGCTTAGAAAAGACAGTCTTACCACTTTCATGAGTTTGCATGACCCTCTTTTCAAGTGTCAGGAGTTCTTTACAAAGTTGGACATTTCCCCACTTAAAATTCCATTAAGAGTTTTAAAATAGACTTCATCAAGTGCAAAAGCCACTGCCAGAACCAGCAGTGCATTAACACTCCTACGCTCCTGTCTAGTTCACTGGATTATGGCTGCCTTCAGTTCAGCTAAGCCTGAGCAGCAGTTTCCTCAGCTGCTAGAGGAAAGCTGTACTTCCCATCCGGAGCAGTGTGGTTACCTGAGTTTACTGTTGCAATAGGAACAGCGGAAGCAGCTCGTGTGAAACACCTGCTGGTTGGCAAAGAGCCTTTCCATGGGGTACACGGTCTTCTGACACCCAACGCATGTTTCCTTCATTGGCAACTGAAACTTCTACAGGAAGAAAAGAAAGTTAACTGGAAAATGAATCAGCTGCTGGGGCCTTGGCTTCATGCACAGCTTTCAGAGCTCCCAGAAACATTGCAGCTATTCCTTAACTCAATGCTAATTATGGCAGAGCGGGTTCTGGTGGGCAAGGAGTAGGAAGAGGCAATGACAGGCCCATAGGATTGCTGTGGCTTGACACTGAGCCAAGATTTCACCCCAGTGAATTCCACAGCTGAAGCATCCAATGTTGAGCAATGGTTGAGAGGGAACAATGAAGCTACCAGAATTCAGTTCTAACTCTGACTGAGCTAGTTCCCAAAAAGCTGTCTAATCGAGTTCTGTAACCTCCATTTTTCCTCACAGGAAAATGACAAAGAAACACTGAAGTAGATACAGTCAGTACAAGACTTACCAAAGTGAAAAAAAAAAAAAAAAAACAGTGCAGAAAAAGAGCTGAAATGCCCTCAAAATAAAAGGTAGAGGGTGGGAGGGAAGAGGAATAGATGGAACAGGCTGCTCACAGTTAGAAATCACCCACTTTAGCTCAATTTTCTCCTCCCTTAAAGAGAAGGAAACTGTCTCAGTGCAGACGCAGGCAGCAGGAAACACTTCTGACTCCATTTGTCCACAATTCCAGTTCTATCACAAAGAAACTACTCAGGTTTCAGGACACGCAGCCCTCAAACTTGCTCAAGACTTAAAGTGAGGAGGGCTTTGAGGTTAAACAGCTAAAACTGTTCATGTGCTCACTAAGAGAGCTTTCTGGGGGTTCAATGCAAGGGTAAACTACGACAGTAAGGAGTCAAGTGTTACTGCTGTGCTGCACGGCAATGATTTCAGATCCTGTTTCTGGCAGCATCAAGGAAACAAGTAGATTGTCCATGAAAAAAGGTCACTTGATGCCATTCACTGCTTGGAATCTATTTAGGCTTCCTGATAGGGAAGACACTTTAAAGGAAAAATAAATAACAGTTGGAAAATTGACAGTTTCAGACTGTGTGTTGATTACAATGACTTTAGCAGCAAGGTAAGAGAGTGCCTGGCTCCATACCATGGGTCTGCACAGACACACTGCTACTGGAGCTTTTCTTTGACTGAGATAGAATTACCTGCTACAAACCTACTCAAAAGCTTTAACGAAAAATATGATGGCTAAAGAAAAACAGGAAGGTAGCAGGAAGACGCAATCTGAGCAATTTATTTATAACAGGTTGGAAACAATGGTTAGGCAATAAAAGTGACAGCTTGAGAGGGACAGGTTGCTGAAGACAGAGCCAGCTGAAGTCAGTTTGTCACAGCCATACAGTTTGCTGCCAATTTAGTTCCAGTTTAATAGGTATTTAATTTCTTTAAAAGCATTGCTTGAGCTTACAGTAGATTAAAGTTGTAATTATGATGACATCTTGACCAACAAAATACATGACATGACAGTGCTGGCATGTGCTTCTGCAATGCACATCCCCGTCCAAGAGGAGGAACTTACTTGTATAACAATGAGCCCTATGTCTGGTGGAGAGGCGTTTTGGGGTGTGAAGAGAAAGCAACTCCTTTCCAGGCATACTACAAATAGGAGCTACAGGAGGAAGGTGAGGCCCAGTAAATATAAAAAGCTTGAGAGAAAGCTGAGAGTTGAGCTCACATTAGGAGGGAAGCGGAAGGCAGGAGTAGAGGTTAGGTACCAAGAACAGGAAACAGAAGCTGGAAGAGACAAATAGGAACCTTACATGAATAAACAGAACCTGGGTTTCTATCTAAGCACTGCAGCATCTAAAGCAGTAATAAAACAGAGGACTAAAATAATTCTAATAATGTAAAGAGACAGCACAGAGGACCAAAACCCACAGCTTGGTTGTGCCTTGTATGCTGTAAGAGTCTGAGATTACAAAAGTGTTACAGGCAGCTCTCATTTCACATACTGGCATTTATACTCCAGAACACTAACACTGGGCAGCCACATCTCACTGGGTTTCATGAGGTCAGTGCTGTTCCTCTCAAAGATGGGAAAAACAACAAAAGCACAGTTGTTTCCTCAGGAGTGAGCCAGGGAATCTGCGGCAGCCCAGGGAACAGGCATCCTAACTCCAGACATCACACGTGATGAGAAAGTACAGTAGGAACAAAACCTTCAGCACTGCCATTCGTGTCTGAAACGATTAGCAAATACATTCCTACCCAAGAAGTTCTCCATCTGCTTTATGCTTTGTAGCTCCCACTAAAGACAATGGAAGATTTAAGACGTGTTACTCAGAATGTCAAACTCAATCTTTGTGAAATCAGTCACCACAGTGCCCTTAATATAAAGTTGCCACCAATTGCAGTTACCTTGGGAACAGCTGGAAGAGGAGGGTGGAAAGCCAAGTCCCAGCCTACTAAAGGCTCTGAAGCTCAGTATCAGGACCTCAGTGCCAGTCTCTGGGAGCACTGACTTTCCAAGAGCTCCAGCTCAAAGCCCTTTTCCTCACACTGAAGAGGAAGAGAGTGCCTCTGTCACAGGGGCACACTACTCTAACAGCAACTCAAACCGAGTCTTTGAAGAAAAACTGAGTTTTGAGAAGCTTTTCCATCCTGAATTAAAATTCCCTCACGAACACAGAGCAGACAGTGATACAGTTACTGCCAGATCCTTTGTGACCACATCAGTTGCATTAAGGCTTTTCAGTACTACATAGAGAAGTCAGTTGGTTTTAACAGTCACCAATGTTTGAGACTAAACAGCTGCTTTACCTTCACTGCTTTTGGCAGAGATGCATCTGTCTGGCCACCTGGTTTAGAACTAAAGTTTTGCTGCTTCGTGCTGACAGGCTTCTGAATGTCTGTCTCCCTTTCCAAGTTTTGTCCAACTAAGGGTACAGAGAAGGAAGAAAAGGCAATTACAATGGCTTTAAAACCAGGGAAAGTTTATGTTCATAAGACCCAGCCAGCTAAGAGACAACACATGTTTTCTTGGAACATTCATCTGTTAAACCTTTATATATAGATATTTAAACATGATCATTCTACTTTTCTGAGTTACTAGGAAAGTTAAGTTGATATGAAAAGGAAACTAACATATGGGGATCTGACATCTATAATTTCCAGGAACCGTTCTTCATCCCTGCAAAGTGCTCACCGTGGGCACTGAACTAAGTGCTTACCATTGCCATCCTCTAGGAGACCGGAGTGGAAAGACAAGTTGTTCTCACCTACCTGCAAGAGAACATTAGACAATGAGCACCTTTGACCTTCTCAAGCCTGAATAATCAGGAGCTGAGTAAAACAGGCACTGAAACAGAAAGAGACTGGCCATACAGAAGTGTAACGAAGCTCCTCTTTGTTTTGTCAGGCACAAGGCAGAGTCCAGCTGACTGCAAGAATGGTAGTCCTTTAGTAGATACCCTCATTAATTTTACAGCTCTTGCAATATTAAGATCATCTGCCACAGTGTTCACACACACAAACTCCTATTTTTGTTTTCCCAAACACCTGTAGCTTGTACATCTTTATCAGTCTTCAGAAATCCTTGTGGATTTTGATGATGTACCTGCCAGGTTTTCTTACTTAGAAATCCCTTGACTCCATTTATTGGAGAGCTCATGGCTCCCTCCAACATTTGACAATGTTGGGACAAACATGCCTGGACCTACCCTGTGTAGAGCTGGATATAAAAACCAGTTTCATCTACTAAACACGTTACAGATAAAGCTCTTGATGTGCATTTCTTTATTAAACTTGGCACTATTAAATCAAACAGTTGTAAGTAGCTACACTGAGAAACTAAAGCACTGTAACAAGATTATCATCACTAATTCATTTTAATGATTAAAAGGTCCACTGCAAGCAGCTGAAGTCTGCAAATTAATGAGGAAGCAAGTTACATATATTAACATATTCTGGTTTGCTGAAGGAATAACTAACACTAGCATATGGGGAAGTGCATCAGCGTGTTCTGTGGCTGTTAAAGTCACACATCTGGCTACTAAATCCCAGATTCAGTGTGAAAAATGACAGAGAAAGCTAGCAAGTGCCTTTTGTTTCCTTTCTGTCAGTTCCTGACATTTAGTACTAGTAGCTTTCATTAGGCTTATTTCCAAAGTCCATAATGTCATTTCAAAAGGACAAGCCTGGCTCTCAAACAATGTCTTATTCAGGTTCCTTATTGCACCTGGACACCTCAACAAGTCACTTCCCAATTCTAGCTGAATAGACGAGGTTTTATTCAACTCTTCCATTCAAAAACAGGGAGGAATTCTGATTTAATCAATGTTCTTTAACTCACCTTTGAGCAAAAAGCAGCAGAACCCAAAGCTGTCCAGCTGTCAGTGAGGAACAGCTGAGAGCAACAGCCTGGCTCCTTGCCCAAGGCAGGCTGGAAAGCTCTAAAAGCCCTCCGGGCATTAGGCTGCCACGTGTTCCCAGTGGCTGGAATACACAGTACCCCAATTATTATTCAGCTACTTTTATCCCCTCTGTTGTCCCCAGTTTTTAGTCCACAAAAGCCTGAGCTTGAGCTTTATTGTCTCTCATTCACAGGGTAATTTTGTCTCAACTTCCCAGCTGAAGCTCAAACCCAGGAACAAACCCAAACTGGCATTCTCAGTTAACCTTAATCAAAACTTAGCCACTAAGTGCAGAAGAAACAGTGACAAACTCCGTTACTTGTGTCACACAAAGTTGCTCTTTTTACCTAGTGTAGTTAATTTCTTGCTTTATCAAAAAAAAAAAAAAGAACAAAAACCCCAACACCAAACCCCACAAACAAATCAACCACCAAGCTGTGAATCCCCTTTCTACAGTTAGGGAACATGAGACACAAATGTGTCAGGTAGTTTCACCATAAGCATCAAGAATCAATGGTGAAGTAAAACCAAACAGAACACAAAAAAACTCCCCAAAACCGTCAGAGGTTTCAGCCCTTGTCAGCTTCTGAAGCCATCAGAAAATACATAACCATGACACCAAAGGATTCTGCCACGCTACAGACATGTCATGACTGAGACAGGGGAACCCTCCAAGAAAACTGAACATTCATGTCTAGGTACTCCCTACAACTGCTTCAAGTCTTCCACAGAGACTTTCTCGCTTCCAATTCACAGTCTATAAACATAACTTAAACCAGGAATTGTGCAGCATGCACACACTTTGTACCAGCTGCTCACATTCCATTCCTACATGGCTTGTGGAACAAGTACATCAGCTGTGCTTCTACAACCACTTCCACTGAAAGTGAAGCTCTTGACCTTCACCAGCATGAGCATCTTACCTTCTCCCCATCCTGACAGGAAATGGAGTCCTCAAGACTTGGTGGCATATTCTCCTTCTGCTCAGATTTGTAATTCTTGAGTTCACTTTCACTGGCTTGAATCTCATTCTATAGGATAAAGCACTTGAAAGTTGACAGGTTCTTTTCCCCTAGGACAGTATTTACTTTCTGGGTTTCTTAACATCTTTTTTCAGCTGTTTCCCTAGTATATACAGTGATATTTAAAAGGCAGGGGCAGAAAAAGCTACACATTCTTGGGAAGTGTTACATTCTAATGAAGAGAAAAGATGGGGCTGTAGAACTTTACTATACTCTGTGGAGGGAATGTCAGCATTTTCCTCAATGATCCCTTTTTCCGTCTGGATTGCTGTTTAAAAACCAACTCTCATGTCCCCTGCTCCATCCACATCCTCCTTTTCCCAGAAAATGCAACTTTTCATTTCAAATTACATGTCAAGACAAGCACTAACTCAAGCACTGTGCGACTGCAAAATAGGGTATGACATGAAAGCAAACCCTACCCTTGCTTCAATACTTGTCAGACCTCTAATTCTGTTATTTACAGAGATCTGTGCTCTTAACAAACCGACTTGTTTCAGATTTGCACAAAAGCATCTTTCATACTTGAGAAAAATTAACTCCAGTGAAACCTCATGGTTCTTTCATTGCCCCAGGAGACAAGATAACTGCAGAAAGCCTCGTGCCTTTCACAAGGCATCTTCTCTGTGACATGAAAGAGAAACAGCCAAATGCCAGCACCAGAATCCTACTGGATTTTGTAAACAAGTCTGCACAAACCCAACCATGTCTAATAGGTTTGGGACTGAATTTTAATATCTGATCTCAAAACATGCTGTCCATCATCTTTACTCCCCTTCCTTTACCACTTGGTAAAAAAGTAAGATTGCTTCTCACCCTTACTCTAACTAACTGTAAGTGTCTATCAGTTTTAATGCAGGCCTAATTACACTACAATGCCCTCAAAATAGTTGTTCCCAAGAGATTACAGCTTTCCTTTGTAGCACAGATGTGACACATTTGAAGAGAAGGGAAGTACAAATACCACACTACCATATCAAAAGAGCCCTGGCTGCTTTGTTAGCAGGGAAGGAGAACATCCAAGAGTTAAGGGCTGCTACTGCAACACAGAAGTACTGCAAACAGGGACCTCAGAAACCCTTATTTGAACAACTTTATGGCTGTCCTTGTCGATGTGCCAGGCCAGAATCAAAAGAGATTCTGCCAAATGGGACATCCTACAAGCATCAGGCTGAAGCCACACTCCCCAACTGAGACCGCTGGGGAGCTGCATCAAGAGACATCGATGGTAAATCTCTTGCCTGGAGGTTCTCATTTCGTGGATCAGCCACCAATCTGAGCCACAAACTGGAAAGGGCAATCTAACAAACTGGATCCAGGTGAGAAACAGGATGCTGCAATCAGCAGTTAATCACATTTGCTGCACTGGCTGCAATTCCTTTCCATTCACACAGTGAAGTTTACTCAACTTTCCTCCCAAGGGTTGAAGAATTAGGCCCACAGTGCATATGAAATTCAGAAATCATTTCAGCTTTTGCCTCTCTAAAAAGATACCCAGGAAACACACATTCCTCCAAAGCTTAGAATCATTCTTCTCAGCTTTCATTTCCAAGGCAAGTTTCCTAACTTATAAAGGCCAATCCTCTTAAAATTTATTATTCTGCTTAATAAAAACAATACTTTAGCAATAAAAGTTCCCACCATTAGACAAAATATCAAGCAGTTCTAGCAATGTACTAAAGCAGTTTTTAACAAAAATTAGGTTCTTGCCATCCCTTCAGCTGCAACACTTCACTATGATTCATTAACTGCTCATTTCCTCACCAAATAGCTGCAAAATGGGCACAGGTTCATTCACAAGAGTCTAACTGCAGTCAGATAATGGGTGAGAAGACCTGAAGGGAGGTGAAAAGCAGAAAGGAGGAAAACTGGTTGGAGATCCCAGAGCTGCAGGCCAAGAGCTGCAGGTTATGCACTATATGACATTGGAAGTCACTTCCTCTTATTGTGCCTCAGTTTCCCCTAGCCTATAGCTGATGTACGATACAGAACTGAGTTGGTTTTAAAACAAACATGCAGAGAGCTAGAGAAATGCAGAAAGAAAAAGATGCCAGCTATAGAACAAGGGGTAATGGGTTTAAACTGAAACAGGGGAAGTTCAGGTTAGGTATAAGGAGGAAGTTCTTCTCTGTGAGGGTGCTGAGGCACTGGCACAGGGTGCTCATAGAAGCTGTGGCTGCCCCATCCCTGGCAGTGCTCAAGGCCAGGCTGGACACAGGGGCTTGGAGCAAGCTGCTCCAGTGGA
>JBCJKH010048329.1:10151-24511 GCA_039877255.1 Loriculus beryllinus | reverse complement strand
TTGCTCCAAGCCCCTGTGTCCAACCTGGCCTTGAACACTGCCAGGGATGGGGCAGCCACAGCTTCTCTGGGCACTCTATGCCAGTGTCCCACCACCCTCACAGGGAAGAAGTTCTTATCTCCAGTGCCCTGGCTTCCCATACTTAGGGGTATAAGGGTTTAAAATTCAAGACATTAATCAAATGCAATGCTTACATAGACTTTACAGATGGAAGATGCACTTCGGAAGATGCATTTCTGACAGGCAAAAGTTATTTCCACTGTGTTGGTTACTTCCTGAGCTAAAGCACAAACCGCAAGCAGGAGGGTTTACTGACCTGATGTGCTGAGGCTCTTCTCTCCTTGGCCAACATCAAAGTCCTCTGAAGAAAGGCTGTTTTCAGAGATCCTTCTCCCAACCGCTGTCTTCTTCTGTTCTCTGAGGACCTGTGAGAGACAAGAACCACCTATCAGCTGCCTCCACACTGTCCCCTATAAGCCTTTAAGCTGCACAGGTGTCAGTAGCAAATCTGCTTTACAGGCAGAAACAAGTAGAGCAAGGGACATTTTATTTAACCAATATCAAGTTTGGTCACAGAATAACTGACCCTCTCCCACCTGGAAAACCCCCTCTTGAAGAGGTCAGCACATGCCCTTTGAGCAGTTACCTTTGTTGGAAAGTCCGAGAACCACAAAAATCAGCCTTTTAGGCACTTACCACTGCAAATACAAAACGTCAGCCTATATTCCTGCATTTCATACAGTTTTATTTGAAGCTTATGTTCAAGGTCATTTTATGAATACTTAGAAAACAGATGAAAGGAATGAGCTATCAATAATTTGCACTGATATTCAGCAATAGAAAGAAGAATCAATACTATTGTAATGAAAGTTACCTGAAGTTATTTGTTTTGATTTGAACAGCTTATGCATCGGGTACCAAATAATTCCCTAATTAGGTCTGATAAGGCTAAAGCTTAAGCAGGAGAGAGCCAGAGATAAATATTCTCAGATATCCAGGATAAGCACTCTCTGGAAGGCTGCAGTGCTGGGCAGGGTGCTTTGCAGCACTGCCACACAGATGCACTGGCTGGCTCAAACACAATGATACTCATTTGTTCAGTCCAGCTCCCCAAAATCTGATGTTCAATAAAAGAAATTGTGAGAAGAAATGTCAGCACCTTTGAGAAATGCTCATGAAGTGCAGAGATTAATTCAACTGCATCAAGGTAGGAAGTTTTCACACCTGAAAGTCAATCTATAACATACTAAAAGGGGGTAGAGATCTCTGTTCCCTCCCTAGGAAGAGTTAACTCACAGAGCTGGTTGGAAATGAAGACTGAGGCTAACGTAAGGAAAAAGGCAGGTTTGGCAAGATGCTCCAACCACACATTCCCCCCACCCAACCCCAGTTTCCAACAAGTTTCTTATTTGCTGGTCACCAAACTGAAGGAAATTCCAAAGTGTTATTTTAACAGAACTGCAGTGTAAGATAATCACTGTGACAAATCAGGCTGCTTTGGCACACAAAGCAGCGACTTCACCAGGAGAGCAAAATGCAGCTGGAACCCCTCTTTTTCCATTAGCATGGGAAATATTTTCTATTTTTGTGGTTTTAAGACTTTGGTAACTTTTCTTCCTGGCAAAGAGCTCAGCTATGACAAGTCTTTTCCTTCCATCAAGTGTCGACAGGTTCAGTTTGGTAGTGTCTGCACACTTGTAAGGACTTGCAGATTCCTCATTCTGGACAAACTATGCTTAGGTGATTCTTATTCAGCCTATGGCAGCTTTAATGTCACCTTGAACCCACAATTCTGAAGCTCTTAAAATTCAATTTCCTCATTCAAAGGGTCTAACTCTTAACTAGTATCCAAAGATCATCATTGCAGGTAGCATACACTTGAAGACATGATCCTTTGAAGAAGCAGAAGAGAAAAGCCCACCTGAAACCCCTGTTTTACACTGCCCTGGCTTTGGGGTTTGTGTTTTCATCATATGGCACCACACGTGCTTTCTGGCACACAGCAGGAGTGACAAAGCTACAAAGCAAACCCCAAGTTTACAATATTAACACACAAAGTTTAACTGGCAGCAGAGTGCATAAGGAAGTTCTCACTCCTAGGAAACAAAGGTCTTAAGTAATTTACATCCAGCATCAGGGCTTCCAACCTCACTGAAAGAAACCATCAGCACTCTTCAAGAGAAAAAGATAGAAATGAAATGGGTAACTTGTTCAGGAAACCTCTTCTCATTCTGTTTCAGAATTACTTATCCATTTATTCTCCCTGTAGTCTTTCTCCAGCAACATAATGCCGAGCTGCTCTCATGTTGAGAGGACAACCAAAACCTCTGTATTTTTGTCAGCAGTAAAGGATTCAATACCCATCACACACTTTTCTGCTTGACTGCAGGATGCTCCTGAAGGCTGGGGAGTCCTGACCTGGGAGCAAAGAGCTTCCCCCTGTCACACCACCTCACTGGAATCCACTGCAGCAGGAAAAGGTCAACTCTTAGAGGCAGCCATCTCATGACCAGCTAAAACAGATCAAGTTAATGAGTACTCCAACTGTCCCAGTCCTTCCAGCTCCTTTCCTCCTGTTCTCTTTGCCACCTCAGACATCTGCAGGTACAATTTCATTTGAAGAACTTCTCTGTAGCTAAGTGTGACACAATTAGGTCTTGAGAGTAAAAATCCAAACCACCAAAATACAAAAGCTTTAGAGTGCAGAGATATTTCTGTATAGGTCTTCATACTAAAACCTATGTATATAAAGTCAATGTTTTGTAGATTTTATATTGGCAGTTTTATGTTGTAAGGGAAAAAAACCACAGCAATAATGATAATGATAATAATAATAATAATGGCTTAACAAAGGGAAGATGAGGGTCTTTCCCCATTACAATCAATAGACTGACCAACTGAAGTCATTAGGGTGATTCTGGCTCATGGAAGGGAACACCTTCTGCATGAAGGAATCCCTGACTTCCAGCCCTATGCCTATGGCACTCAGTTCCCTTCGCAGTCCTGGCTGGGCCACAATTCCCATTCTCAGCTTCTGCTACTTGCAAAATGAGGTAAAACATTCCTGGTGTGTGGAAAGCCCCAAGGTTCTAAGACAAAAGAGGTGAGTGCAGAGGTACCTCAAACAGAGTTAACACCATTTTGCCTGGGGCACAAACAGTTGTTGGGCAAAAGACCAACTCAAAGTTACACCTATTTCATTACAGGTGTGTCAAATGTGACCCTGCACATGAGCTTTGTTACATGAGACAGTTAAGTTCTCTAAGGAAAAACACAAACCAACTTGGAGACAGCTTGTAAGGAATACTGCAGATCTGCTTTGCTCTTTCTTTTCTTCTGCTCTTCCTTGTGTACTCTTTTGCTATCACTATCACTTACGGGAAGAATCCTTTGTAGTTGATAAAAGGGCTGATGTTCAGACTTTGCTTAGTGCTGAACCAATCCACACTACCATGCCTGCCTCTAGCATGGTTACAGCAGCTTTCTCCATGAAGATGCAATAAAAAAGATCTGCCTTTTATCTAAATTGCAGAAGACTGAGCAAGATCTGAATGAATAAATGAAGAAACGAGAAGTTTTTGCATAAGCAAACCCTGGAAATGAGAATAGGTTTGTTTAGAGTGGGTGTCTGAGTCAGGAAATCCAGGCTCTAATCTGGATTCTTGCCACAGGCTTGCCCAGCAACCAGGCAAGTTGTTTTATCTTTAAAAGCTGCCATGAAGTTACAGCCATTTTGCTATTTGGCTTCTACAGATGCTTTATCAGCAAAGCTCTGACAGCACTTTTACCTTGAGACTTATATAAATGCCAAGGAAAATCGCCATCTCAGCTGAATTTACAGTTGGACTTGATGTTCATAAAGGTCTTTCTGAACCTAAATGATTCTCTGAGGTCCTGCATGCACTTAAACCAGGGCTTCAGCAATTCACAGAGTTCAGGCAAAGCATAAATGGAAGAGGCAATGGCAGAGCTCGCAGTTAGGCAGATTTACACCACTGCCATAGCTGCTTCCTACCTTAGTGAAAAAGAGCTGTGCCCCACAGTGCTTCAGTATCTTTATTGTATGGGACTGCATGACATCACCCTCCAGGCCTCAGATAAGTTCCCAGAACCAGGAATCTCACAATAGTGCTTTCTAATTACAAAGACACCCTCCTCTCCCCCATACACTCAAACTTCAGAGCACTTTGTGCCTTTTCTAAAACTAAAAAGTAACCAGATGCACTTGGAATAGGAACGTGCTTTGAACCTAACCTGAAGAGTTTCGTACCTCCTGTACAATACTGACTGGGCTTAGGCTGTTTTCAACGATCCTGGAATTACTAAACTTGACAGAAATATCACTTCCAGAGCTCTGAAACAATTTATTCCCCAGGCTAAGCTAAAGTTACTTGAAGCCCATCTGCAAACCAGTACTTTTCCTGTGGAATCCTGACTGAGTAATGCTACAGAAGAGTTGAGAGCAGCGCTATCAGATCACCCTCCACAGCCCACCCCTTCAGTGGACGTGACAGTACGGGCAGCTCTCACACAATGACAAAGCCTACAAAAATCCAAGTTGTGAAATCCCTCCATAAGGACCCAAACCTCACTTGAACACTGGGATGCTCCTCCGAAGCCCTGAACTGGTGCATATTTAAACAACTTCTGCACAAAAATCGCTCGGTTTGCTCAATAGCGCAAGAAAATCACCCGCAGTCAAACAAAGGCCAGAAGTAAAGGAAACTCTGAGAAAACTGGAAAATCCACGAACATCAAGGCCTCAGGACTATGTTGCAAGTCACTCGCATATGCAACTCATTTTCTAGTTAAGCAATTCTCCCTGGGGACACAGAGTCTGCAGTCCACATGCAGGATCACATTTCATGAGCAGTTGTAGGAAAAATGCAAGCCCTGTGCATTTGCAAGTCAAAACTAGTGAAGGCAGGAGCCTGTCTGCCTATCTCTGCTGATTCCTCCCTCTCCTAGCCCCCCCAAGAAACACTGAAGATAGAAAGATGAGAGAACAGCAAGGAAAAGATGGGAGTATTTCACAGCACGTACATCTCTCTGCATGTGCCTGTGTGTGACTCACCGATACATACATAAAACCCCCTTAACTCTGGCAGCACTTCCACCTCAACTGCAATCACCCGAGGTTGTTGAGCTCACTTCAGTTACTTCTTTTAATACATATATTGTTTTACACCATACATGCTCACATTGCTCATCTTAATCCTCAGACAGCATACAAACAAACCCAACTTGCTTAAAAACCCCACACTTAATTAACTCCATACTTTTCCCTCTTAAATTGCACCCCTTTCACAAGCAAATTCACATCTCCACCGAGCAATCCCCAACAGCCCCGACTCCAAGCACTGCCGGGATCCGTGCAGCTGAAGTAAGTTATTAACACCCACAACGTTAAGTTTCAATTAAAACAGTGAGTACAATTATTTGCAGAGTCAACAGATAGGAACCACTCCCTCCAGGGACTTTTCCTGATGTCCAGGAGGCAGCGGAGGCTTAGTTTCTCTCGTGATTGGAGGGGACAGATGCTTACCTTGGGCTGGGTCGCTTCACCCTTCTCGAACATCATCTTGAGTTTGGTCAGTGGGACGCTGTACTTCTCTATCTTCCCTGACGAGTCCATGTTTTCGCTGGCATCCGCCTTCTCCACCTCTCTGGGCTCTCTCAGGCAGTTTTCCATCCTGCCACTCTCTGCTGAGTGGCTTTTGGGCTTTCTGCTGTCACCACCAGGACACTGGAGCTGGCCAGGGATGCGCTCAGCGGATGGAGCACCAGCACCCAGGCTTTGCTCTTCCTCTGGGGAAGAAGCAGGGCTGCTCCCGAATCCAAGCCCGGGGTGCGTAACCTTGTGCCTAACCTCAGCACAGCTGCTTCGTAGCGTTTCCTTCTGAGACTCCGTTCCTAGCGCTGGATTCTCCCACTTCTTCTTTAGCACACTCAGACTCCCCCTTTTAAAATGAGGGGGAAGATTTTCTGTGTTCTACAAAGAATAAGAAGTTAATTCCAGTTTTATGCCTGGTGAAGCATTAAAGCACTTCCTTTCTATGCAAAAGGAAGCTGAAGGCTCAGCACTGAGCTCAGCTCTCTGCTTTTTCAGACAGCTGTGAATAGTTACAACTGTGCCACATGGAGAAAGCATCCAGGATAGGAAAGGAAGGAGGGGGGAGAAAAGTCAGGAGCTAAAGCAGGAAGTGAGCAAACAGGATGGCCTTATAAGGGAAAAGGGAGTCAAGCCCTGATGAGTTAAATGACACAAAAGGCTTCAATCCACACATGAAGGAAAAGGACCCAACTCCATCCAAGGGTCTCTGGTCCTAGAAGGAGTTTATAATAGCACAAGCAGCCATATGAGGGGTGGGTGGTGTGCCAAATGCTGCAATGTTTTCCAGCTGCTTGAGGAGACAACAATCACTTCAGGCCTTCCAAAAAGCTTAGGATTAGCTTTCAGAAACCACCACTTTTGGAGCTATGTATTTCTACTATCAGTTAACAGCAGTGTTCGAGTTACAAGAGATCCGCCGGCAGTATTTTATGCCACCCAGTGTAAGGCTCAAGCTAAACACTGACAACAAACACCTTTTTGCTCCCATTTATAAATACCAGACCATTTACTGGTTGTTTTTCTTCGATTTCACTCAACACATTGAAAGCTCTCAGCAGGAAACACACACACACAAGCTTGCAAGTGCTGCCTTACCACTGGGAATTAGATGGGGCAGCAGTAACCCTCACATTCAAGTGCTTCTCAGACCAGTTGCACTCACAAGTAGTTACCTATCCCCAGAGTAACAGAGCCTATGTTTGATTCATTCACATGAATATCATTGCATTTCTGCTGTCTCTCCCTTATGGAGACCACTATGTCTGAGACTCACTGCAAGTGGAACAGGTCTGCAAGGGTTTACAGGAATTAAACAGGATTAGCAGCTATATTAGGATTTAAATCTCTCACCCTATTACTCTTCTGGTCACATTTTGAACACTGCTTTGCAAATTAACTGGAATCCACCTACACTTCCAAAAACAATCAGCTTGGGCTGACTGCATCTGAAAGAAAGTACTAAAGATATGAGGCAAATGTGATGTAGCAGAAGGACTGAAAATGGCACAGCAGGTTTCCACAGGAGCAGCTCTGGACCTGGCACGTTCTTACTTGGAACTTGCCTGTTCTCTGATCACACAAGCAATGAAGTAATTTCTAGGATGTAATTTCTAGGATGCTTATATCACACCTATATCCTGCATAGACAAAAGCGTGACCCCCAAGCATTAAAGAGATGAAGGCAGCATGCTCTACCACTATCCTGAAAATATTTAAACAGAAATTAACCTGAGGATGTGTGTGAACAAAGACCATCAATCTTAGCGCCTGGTACTTCAGTCAAGATCCTCTGATCCCAGAACAGTGAGTGCAATGCAATGTGAGGCTGTAACAGAGCCAAAAGGGATGCTTTCCCTCATCCAGGGGTCTGAACCCTGTAAGGCTCCTCAGAGAAGATCCCCCTTAAGGGGTGCTACAGCTATTAAAGATGCACACACGTTACATTTAAAACAGGCTGGTGGCTTCTTGTAAACAGACTTATAAATTTAGTTAAGAAAGGAAGAGGTACCACCCCACTGCCTACAGCTAAGAACAAAGAGGTGGATATTCATGTGTTGTGGTTAACTCGTTTTGCCTTTTGCTTAGGAGGGAATTGGTGACTCAACAGATAGCTTAGGGCAAGGAACTTCATTTGCTTGCCTTTCATTCACTTTGGGAATGGGTAGGGGGAATGAGTCAAAGCAAACACTATGTCTAAGCCAAGTTTTCTGTAGGACACATGGCAGCAACTTTGATATTCCAAAAATCAACTGTCACAGCAGCTTTAGGGTAGGTTCTTATTGCAGGCTCTTGCTTATTGTTCAGGAAGCAAATACTTACACTTCTTTTCTTCTCAGCAGTGGCTTCTTCAGCTGCCTTCTGATACCTTTGAGATAGAAGAAAGAGAGAAAAAAACCCAACACAACAGTTTTTAAATCAGAATACTGAATGCTCTTTAAGACAGCTGAGATTGGGTTCTCCCCCTTCCCCCCCCCCGGATTCCCTGCACTTCCTGGACTTACCAAATTAAACCAGAGACTTAAAAAATAGCAGCAAACAGCACCAGAGCAATGCAAAGTGATCAGACGTTTTTAAATCATTCAGTTTACACTAATAACACACATGACTATTGTTTTCATTCCCTAAGCACTCCGAGTCTCAAATCGAGACAGTTTACCTTGGAATAGCTGTATTGTTTCCACCAGGCAGCTGTCTGCTGTGCAGGAATAACTCAGCTATTGATCCAGCAGCTGCTGAACCGTGGCAAATCACAGCTTGGCATAAGCAGACCATCTACAGAAGTGCCAGTTCATTCTACTGTGCTGGGTTGTAAACTGCACCAATTCAGCAGTTGCTTTAAGAGCAGCTGAACTGTCCCAGCAGTGGAACCAGTAATCACAGCCCTCTGAAGATAAGCCACCCTGGATCATGAACCAAAGTCCTTTAAGAAGCTAGAGGGAACTCCCAGCAATCTGCACACCACTCCACCAGGCAGCAGCACACCCACAGCCCCTGCACTGCACAGGGTGAGCCCACTCTGCTTTTGAGATGCACAGATTAGTCAGATATGACATATTTTGCCATTTGTAAGCAGGGCTTTGCCTTCTAAAGGGAAGAAATGTCACCCAACAGCTGCTGGGGCAAGTGGTGTTTCTGCCTTTCTTATCTGTGAAATTCTACTTTTGATACAACTGTGACTGTGTTACATGCAGTAAACAAGGCACTAATATTACAGTCACCAGCTTCAGCCTTCACACAATGGCTGCGGTCAAACCCATAATTTATGTGTATCATAGTTCCTTCCAAGAGAAATAATCTCATGTGCAGATACCTGCCCTATTACAAGTTTTCCTCTATCACATTTGATTTTTTCCTGCTCTAAATAACGTGCTCTCATGTAGATTCCTCCTCTTGTTACACTAGAGAGGAAACAAATTGCACCCTTACTGACTCCTGCTCCACCAAGCTGCATTCATTGTACAGACTGAAAGGAGTGTAGCTGCCCCTCTTTAATCAATGCAAACATATTAACCTATGTCTCTGTACCCCAAAGGTTTCCAATATTGAATGAGACATGCTGAGAAAGGAAGATTCCGGAGGAAGAGAGCTCACTACTGGAAATAGCCACAGAGAGCCATGGGGATGCAAGTCAAGTACCACACTGGAGAGCAAACAAGGACTGAAGAGCCCTAGACAGCAGACACTGGAAGTTCCCTCACCAGGGGAAGTTCCCTCTGCTGCTGCAATTTGCATGTCTCTGACCTGACAAAACTGATAATCAAAACACTTTATGGAACAAAATAAATGGTTTCATGTACAAATATTTAGGTAAAAGCAATTCAGAAAAATGATGCTCCTTATTGTGAGTGTTCAGTGTTGGCAAAGCCCATAAGCAGGACCGTGTTTTTCCAAGGAACTGATGCTGCTTATGTAGAGGGACCCTACTTGATCAGGGAACAACAGTTCGGATTACTTCCAGTAAGCCCTTTGCAAAGGATTAACAACATGCAGCAAGATGACCAGGTTCTGTAATCAAGCTTTAGTGAGTGAATAAATCACCTTAACAAGAGCAGTCAAAGCAAGCAGCTTCTGCCCAGGACACAGTACTTAAAGAGTAACTTAAAGAGCCGTGTTCGTGTGAAGTCCAGGTTGCCAATGATCCATCTACAGACTCCAGAAAGTTTCTCTCACCCTCAACATTTAAACACTCCAAAACCTTGCTATATTATTAATGCAATAACCTAGGAGACTTGGTTGCCCAAATCCCATTGAAAATCCAAGCTGTAGTCTATATAATTCCTTAAGAAATTAAAAGCTTTTCCAGAAAACAACCATAGGCCACCACCACTCAGCTTTCTCAGTGTATAAAATGACTGTGATTTGACTGTAACCCATCACCCATCTCTCAGAGAAAAGGGAAGGGGACACATGAAGTACATAGCTACTGTGACACACTCTGATGGAACTCTGATGGTTTCATCTGTCACCACCAGTTTCTAACTGGTCTCAGATTAACTGGTAATGTATTATTGCTACTTCTTGGGGTACCAGGCATGAAATGCCATGTTAGCAGAGAAACCTACGTAGTTTATGGCTTTAGCAGTTCAAGACTGTTTCTGCTCAAGTAAAACCCTAATGGCAATAGCCACCTGCATTCCCACACTCTGCCCTCAAAACCAAATTGCCATTTGTAGCTTGACAGAGAACATTCTACTATGATTTTCTGAGAGCAGAAAGAAGCTATTCTGACCACTGAAACAACAGAACATCCACAACTAGAGAAACCTTCGCCCAGCACACATTAAACCAGAGCTGAAATGCCTTACAGATCCATATTAAAGAAGCACAGCAACTACTAGTGAAGCATTGCTCAAGGTACCAGCTGTCAACCTGCACACGCAGCTTGTGGTCAGCAGCCTCACAGCACTTACTTGGAGAACCTCTCCATGAGAGCTGACGACTTGTTCCTGTTGATGAGAGAAAGCTCTTTTGCAGTGATTTTCAAGGACTGTGAAGTCCATTGTCTTCTGTTAAACGGGGAAGGCTCCATCTCAGCACCACAGATACCTGCTCCGGAGGAGAGCACAGTGTCAGCAATAGGAATTACGTGAAAACAAGATCATCAAGTGATTCCATACCAAGCCACCATTCAGGTGCTCCAAGTGTACTAAGTCCTGATCATTTCAGGACTTTATCCGTCAATGGACTTAGAAAAAAGACATCAGATTAAAACTACCATTTCCTCTGCAGACAACATTAAGATGGGGCCCTTGATAAAAACACCAGCCACAATGAAAGGGGTGAGAGAGAAGCCACAAGCCAGGAGGAGGAAGCAAACTGTGGCTGAGGAGGATGTGGATGTGAACTCTAGATTCCCCAGACAAACACACAGGCTCCACGAAGCCCTAATGTGCCCTCTCTTGTCTGGTTTCTAAACCAAATGTGCTGGCATTTATGTAAGAAAAGGCTGGAGTTATGAAACCTAAGAGGATGTAATTCTTGTGCAGACATTTCTCATTCATTCTTGTGGTGCTCATTCTGAGGGCAGCAGCCGCTTCCTCTGTGAGCTGAAACAAGTCTCCTGTTCACCGAGGCAGCTGTAAGCCTCCTGTTGCAGTGGCTATCGCTTACCTACAGCAACAGCTTTCACTGCCTTGTCCTGCTGTAAATGGCAAGAGATTTTGTTCAGCTTTTGAGCACAGAAGGCAACAAGACTGTATCAGATTTTCTTTCTTTTCACCCTTGGTTTTCTTTTGTGGAGGAGGAAAGGAGGGGAGATTAATTTAGAGTTCGCTGATAAGACAAAAATAAAGCTGCGGGCCAACGCCTTTCCTTTTTTCCTCTTTTCTTTTATCCCTGCCCTCACGTCACACAATGCCTACAGCAAATGCATTGCCTGATCCTACAAAGCTAGGCAGGCTGAAATCCTTCTATTTGCCATCAAATTCTTTGCCTGATTTGCACCATTAGAACTCTGGCGGTGGGAGTACAGGGCTGCCTGAGCACGAGTCACACTCTAAATGGAAGCACTTTAAGCCAACTTGATAGGAACAGCGAATCAAAGGTAGGAAATGCCACCTTTCTGGAATCCTTGTAGGTAACGCCTCAGTCCAGAAGCACTCAGCTGCTATGAGTGGCATCTCACTGATGGTGTATGCTGGAAGACTCAGGGAATTCCAGTGCAGAGATGGGAGCTCCGGGCCTGCGAGGTGCCCAGCTGGTGCTCCAGCCAGAGGAACCCTCCTCAAGTGCTGCACCCTGCTGCTGCACAGAGAGAAAACAGGCTGCAGATGAACACGCTGCTGTCTTGGCCGATACAGGCAGGAAGGATGAGACTTCTCCAGCATCCCTGAATTCACCTGATGCAGTGAAGGGACTGACACTCCATGCCAGCAAGTGGGTTACTCAAGTCATTTAGAGAGTGCTTTTAGATGGATAGGTGGAACTATCCCAGCAAGCAAGAACAGTTGAAACACCCTGAGATGACTTCTCCACGGTACATTTCCAGCTTCCAGCTCACAGATCCACTGACAGCAGCCTCTGGAACGCTCCCATGGCCCCTTCCAGTTGGCAGGAGACACTTAGACTGCGGAGCTACTTGCTGGAATTCCTGCTTTCTCCAACCATTTCACATCACCTCTCCTGTCCAGACTGGACTAGGAGCAGGACACCCTCCACTTGACTGCCTGAAAGTAGTTACTGACAGCACAAATCACAACCCACAAAGGAAAAGGATCTAATATAAGAGGAGTGCTCCATTTTCTCTCTTTGCAAAAAGCATATTATGCATGCAAATAAAGGAGCATTTCTGTGATTACAGGATGTTGATGCCCAGTAGCAAACATTTAGCATATAGCTTTAATAAAGCCACAGCATACATCTGCAGGGATTACACACAGAACCTCAGTTCTTCATACAGAAGCGTGTCCGTGTTAAATGGGATGAATTCCAAGGCAGCCAGGTAAAGCCACAGTTCAACCTTTGGTTTATGGTTAACCTTGAGCCACAGGGAGCTCACCTGAAGCCCCACTCTGCAGCTTAAGCTGTCTGTCAAGAGAAAGCAAAGCCCAGTTTAACTGTTCAGAACAGAAGCGCAAGCAGTGATGCTCGAGCATCCATTCCACTGCAGCCTGTGCTGCTCCCACAGATGCTGCTTCTTCCCTGCCAGGTTTCATTCTGTTTTCCTGCCATTTTCCCCATGAAAGCCTCAGGTACATTAAGACAAGGAGGCCTGGTTTGGCAACAGTCTCTTTCTAAAGGCAGTACGAGGCCATTCAGAGGCCAAGTGAAGCAGCATATCTGGGATTTCAATCACTATAAGAGACAGAAACCAGACCTCTAGGATGCCCCGAAACTCGTGCTCCACACCTTTAACACCACATTCCCAGCACATTCCCATACATCCGGAGCTCATCAAGCATCTCCACACCTTTTTTGCTGCTCCTGCTTACTAACTTATCCCAAGTTCTTACGTTAGCCCTTTACTGTATGCGTTCAAGTTTAAACGGGATGATGAGGATGCAGCGCAGAGCCCGGAGGAGGTGGGACAGGACCCAGAGCTGAGCGCGGTGTTAGGAGAGGGAAGGGCTGCGATTGGAAAGCGCCAAATCAACCTCCAGTAACTGCACCCGAGCGTTTTAACGGCGGAATAAACCCGAAAAGGACCTAAAAGGAAACCTTCCGAGCAGCACCTGCCCGGCGCAGGGCACAGCCACCCGATGAGCAGCAGGACACGAAGGCGAAGGCCGGGCCGAGCGCCGCGCTCCCCTCCCGTCCGCACCCCCCGAACACCTCATCCCGGCGGGGCCGTACCCGAGCGACGGCGGGGCAGGACCCGGCTCTGAGCACCGCCACGGCCCGGCCCGGCCCGGCCTGTGGGGAGAGGCCGCGGCCCACGATGGCCGCCCGCCCCGCCCCGCCCCGCCCCGTCCCGGTCCGCCACCGTCCCACAATGCCCAGCGACCCCCGCCCCGCTCTGGGAACGCGCATCCGAACTCCCCCCCCCCCTCCACCTCCCGCGTGCCCGGCCAACCAAACTTGCGCTCCGGTTGGCTGCGGCGCCCCGCCCCGCCGGCTTAGTCCCGCCCCCGCGGCTTTCCGCGCTCTGCCATTGGCTGAGCGGCCGTCAGTCAGCGCTTGTTTTCGGCGGCAGCGGGTTGGGTTGCGCCGGCTCGTCGCTGGCTCGGCGGGGCTGTGTGAGGAGGGAGCGGCGGCCGCGGCCGGGCGACAGCAGAGCGGAGAGGGCCGGCGGCGGCGGCGGCGGCGGCGCTCGGCGGCGCTAGGCCCGGCCGCACGTAGTCGGATCCGAGGCCGGGGCCGGGCCGCGCCGGCGCCGCGGAGGGAGGGTGGGGTGGGCAGGGAAGGGGGCGCGGGTCCGGGCCGCGCTCCCGGCCGTGCGGAAGCCGGTGGTCGGTGCCCGGGGGGGTGGGGGGGTGGGACGGGCGGGGGAGGCCCGGCCTCGGCGCCACCATGACTCTGGAGTCCATGATGGCCTGTTGCCTGAGCGACGAGGTGAAGGAGTCGAAGCGCATCAACGCCGAGATCGAGAAGCAGCTGCGGAGGGACAAACGCGACGCCCGTCGCGAGCTGAAGCTGCTGCTGCTGGGTGAGAAGCGCCGGGCCCGGCCTCACCGCGGGGCCTCGGCCCTGCCCCGGTCGCGGGGCTTGACAGGTCCCAGTGGCCGCGCCCGGGAGGTGGTTGGTGGTGGTGGAGGGGGGGAAGGGGACGGGGGGGGGGGGGGGGGGGGGGGGTTTTTCCCCCCCCTGA
>JBCJKH010048329.1:0-10051 GCA_039877255.1 Loriculus beryllinus | reverse complement strand
CCTCCCCAGCATCCCTATAGGCCCCCTTCAGACACTGGAAGCTGCTCTGAGGTCTCCACGCAGCTTCTCTTCTCCAGCCTGAACAGCCCCAACTTTCCCAGCCTGGCTCCATCCAGGAGCTGCTCCAGCCCCTGCTCATCCTCGTGGCCTCCTCTGCACTTGTCCCAACAGTTCCATGTCCTTGGGATGCTGAGGACCCCAGAACTGCACACGATGCTGCAGGTGAGGGCTCACAGAGCAGAGCAGAGGGGCAGGATCACCCCTTGGCCCTGCTGCTCACGCTCCTTTGGATGCAGCCCAGGATCCGGTTGGGTTCTGGGCTCTGAGCTCACCCTGCAGCCGGCTCATGGTCATTTTCTCATCGACCACCACCCCCAAGTCCTTCTCCTTGGGCTGCTCTGAATCTCTTCTCTGCCCAACCTGGAGCTGTGCCCGGGATTGCCCAGACCCAGGTGTGATTCTGCGTGAGTCCTCAAAGGAGCCAACGATGTTATGGAATGACCAACGTCCTGAACCGCCTGCATGCAGGGTTGGGTCTGCGGCTTCCAGTGCACCATATCACCCGCTGTTTCATCCCTCGCCTGTCATTACAGGGCTTTGCAAGTGTGGGTAAACCCTGCAGGCCTGTGCAGCGGATGTTTTAGGTGAGACACAGCATGCACAGAACTGGCCCCATCCTTTACACCTGAGGTTTATCTGCCAGTGCCTAGCGAGCTTGGAGGGTGACAGCAAAGTGCTCAGGTGGTAGGTTTGATTACAGTGTCTTTCTCTTCAATGGATGGCCTTACAGGACTCAACGAGCTCCATCTGCCTGGGTTTGAAGTTAGAGTTGTCCTCCTAGGATGGTTGCCCCAAGGCTGGTGAGCCCATCCTGCCCATGGGCACGCTTTGTCTGACCCTTCAGTTGAGACCTGTCTGGCATGGGAGACTCTACTGGAGGCATGAGCCACCACCAGCATAGCTCCCAAACTCACAAGGGCACACGAGCTCTTTCCTCACAAGGGGTGAAAAGAGTGAGTTAAAGTAATTTGATATAGTCAGCCATAGACTCATGCAATAGTTCGGGTTGGAAAAGACCTTCCAGTCACCCAGCCCCAGCCTCTACTGTTAATGAGGCCAAGAGTTTAACGTGGCCTTTATCACATCCACAGCTCCAGTCTGCTTTGAGCCATCCCACACTCTCAGCATCCTCACTCTATGCCTGCGGAGCCTGTTCCGGATCCCCCGAGCAGTAAGATGGGAAGTGAGTGGTTAAAATGAATTCATTTTATGGCTGTTGCAGCACTGATGTCAAATTCAGGCCTTCCAGTAAAAAGCCTGAATTACGGCAGAAAGATCCATTCCCTTTGTAAATGACAGGCTTTGGAGTTGAGCTGGCGTTGAATGTGTGTGCTGCTGGGATGGAGGCATGTCCTGGTGGAGCAGATGTGACAGCAGGGCAGGTAAACCGACATGTGCTGTCATTAAGTGCATGACTCGTACAGGAAATGGCCTGTTTATCTAGGTTATGTGAGCAGGACACTTCGAGCTTGATTCAGTTGCCTGTACAGAGGTATCTGTTGCTATTCGAGACACCCTTGACTGCCTGACACGTCACAATGGGGTTGGTGGCACAGCACAGGACAACACAGCACCCCTCTGGGCTGGGTTCCTGCTATTCCTCGTGATGGGAGCACCATGGGGCATCCCAAATGACACGAGCTGCTGATGTTTAGGTACTTTTAGCATGTCATTCCCACTTTACCAGTGTTCAGCCTCATCCATCCACATGCTGTAATGATCTGGTTTGGCCAAGGGTTAGAGGGGAAAATCTTAAATAGAGTGAGAAATCATCATCCTCTATGAATACCTCCCTACAGAAGTGATCATTTTAAGGGTTACACATGATGGAGTGGTTCTTTTGAAGTGTTAGGAGTACAAAGTTACACCACAGTAGTGCTGTAAGCTTAATCACCCAACTAGCAAAGATAAAATGAAGCATGTCACTACTTAAGTACATGACAGCAGCTCACAGATTGCTAATCAAAACCAGGGATGAATAATGACATAGAGAAAAAGCCAAACCTCACCAAAGACAGTCTGAAGCCTCAGCCCCTGTGCTTGGGCCACATGTGCAGCTTCCCCTCCCAGCAACATCCGTGTGGCAAAGGGATGTGCCTGCAGGATTAGTGTCTAAATGAGGCCAGGCTGTAAGGTGAGGCATTGCACACCACAGCGAGGATGGGCTGAGAGGCAGATGAGAGCGGTGGTTAGGAGGTATCACGCTGCCTTCATTAATTGTGTGTAAGGTTTCCATCATTTCATTTAGAATGTAGATCCTCCTAGGCCACAGCAGTGACAGCTCTAGTCCCATCTCCTGGATGCAGAGGTGGCAACAGGAGATGCTCTTTGGGCAAGCATGTGAGCCATGTACTTGCTGCTGTCCATTCCTGTCTCCAGCACTCTGGATGCAGCAGAGATGGTGCATCCTCGGTGCTGCTTTAGCAGCCATTTCTGGGCCTGTTGCTTGTGAATTTAGGTAATGCCTTTAAAACTTGTTGATATTCAGTCTTCTGTGAGGTTCCAGACTTGTGTCAAAAACTACTTTCTTCTGTTTTAAACTAACCTCATTGTTTCAGAGTGTGCCTCCTTGTTCTTCTTTAGCAGAATCCCACCAGTATCAGGTCTGCATTCACTTGTTCTACCTCCTTCATGACTTTGTAAAACTCCTTCTCTCTAAATTGAGTGTCCCAGCCTCCTTGGTTGCTCCTTATTAAGGCAGCTCTTCCCTCCCCTCCTCTGGACCCTGTGTAACTCCATCACATTCTTCCTGAGCACGTGAGACCGGAACTGCACTGGGTCATTTCTATCAGAGCCAACCGAGGGCTTTGGCCTCACCTCATTGTCCTCCCTGAGCACAGCCAAGGTTCAGCTGCAGTTCCGGCTGCTGCTGTACCCTGAGCCAGTGGCTTCCTCATGAGAAGTGCCAGTCACAATCCCACAATCTCTTTGCTGAGTTGCAGCTGGCAGTTCTGAGCTCTGCGTTCATTTAAAATGCATTTTCTGGTGGTTTGAGAGAGGTTGGTGTGAACTGCAGGTACAAAGGGCAACGACTCCATAAGAGACAAACAACATGTTCTGGGAAAACCATCTTGGGAGTAGCTATTAATGCGTTTATGGTCCTTGTTTCTTTCAAAGGGCAGCATCTTTCCTAGTCTTACTCTTAGAGCAACAGAATGCAGCTCTGGTAATAGATTCATACCAGAGAGAAGAATCCAAAGAGATATATTCTTAGTCCTCCCTTTCGGCTATTTCATCAAGTGTTTAGCTTATGATGTAGCAACACTTCCTGAGGGAGTCTGTGTTCTCCAGTGGACTCTGATAGTTGGGGCTGCAGAACTTCCTAGAGAAGAGGCCCAGCGCTAGCACACAGGGTAAGGCAGCTGCTGAAGGAACACCCAGTGCTATGGGCAACACTCAGTCACCCACATGGCTTTTTCTTGTTCTTGTGATCTCCACCCAACCCATGAATTGGATGTGACCCCTCCCAACAGCACCACTGGTTTGTTTAATCAGCGATTAAGCTGGAATTTTACTTCCATTTCTAAATAGACTCTCTCAGTCCTTACATTCCCTTTTTGGTTTTTAATGAAGCAAGGGCAATATTAAAATACAGCAACCATTGACCTGTCGTGGCTTAACTTTCCTAAGAAAGCATCACCCATCTGTATTAATGTGGTCACTTTAGGGATGGAGAGCAGAAGCTTTATGTCCTATGGAAAGCCCTGTCCCAGGAAGCGAGAAGGTGTGACCTGGTATCTCTTAGATCTAAGTTATTGTACAAGTGCCCCTTTGAGAATCTGAAGTCCTTTCCAAGCCCTCATTCAGGCAGATGTTTAGGACTCCAGAACTGGTGCTTCCAACAGCACGTGTGTTACCCCAGCAAGAGCACACTTTAACTCTGTGAGTGAAGGATGATGAAAAACGTGTGCAGGTACAGGATGAGCACAGGATTTCAGTGCAGGCTTTTACAATGGGGTGTTTCTCTTACAAAAATACCTCTTGTTTTCTAACCATCACAGAGTGCAGAGTTGAATAATTCCTAGCAATTCCTTGAGCTCTTTCCTGAGTGGCAATAGTGAATTTAGACCCCATTATTGTCTGTAATTGGGCTTGCTTTGCCCCTACCTCCTTGTCTTCATTAGCATTTCATTTTGCCTGCAGTTTGAATGCCATCATGAGATCCTTCTCTGGCTCTTCCTAGTCAGTTTGGGTATCCCAAATCATTCTACATCATCAATAAACTTTGATGCTGCATTGTTTAGCCCTTTCCCCAGCTCACTGATGACTATACTGTGCAGTTCAGGTCTTGGCGCAGATGCTGTGTTACAGTGCTACACATTGGAGGCTTATAAAGCAAAAGCTGCTGTTACTTCACGATGAAAGAATCCCAATCTCCACTCCAGACACCATTTCCTAGTGGTGATTCTAGCCTGATCTCTCCCCCAGTGTGTTGCAAGCCTCTTTTTGTCTGTAGGTAACTTTAACCACACAGTTGCTCACTGTGAGCTCTTTCATTCTCAGAGTTGCTGCTTCTCTTTGAAATACAGAATTCATTCTGAGTCAGCCCTCATGGGGACCGAGAGAGATACTGGATCTACCTGATGAACACAGTTATGAGTTTCTTCCCATTGTACACATTTTGGGTTATTGCAAACACAATAAATAGAATGGATGAATAGATTCCCTGCAGGATCCATGTTCTCTGTGGGACAAAGCCAGAACTGCTGAATAGCTCTTGTGGAGGCCTTTCCTGGCAGCTTGTGGCTGTTGTTGGCACTTGGAGCTCCGGCCTTTGCAGCATTTGAAAGGCTCCACTAAGAGGTCATCCAACAAGTGAGTATTTCATAGCTACTAAGGTAGTGATTTGGGTTTGGATCTTCCTAATTAGCACTCATTATTGACTCTTACATTATGAGAAGTTGAGGAAGCACCATCCCTATTTTACAATGGGTGAAGCAAGGAACAGCAATCTGAAATGGCTATTGAGTAACCAGTACCAGAACTGGGATTAAAGTCTAGTGTCCTAGCCCTACCTTTTGGGCATTACCTGCTCTTTCTTAACCAAACCAGTCATATAAAGATTTCAATGCTCTTGGGAAGAAGAATGAGAGTGGAGGAAGAGAGGAGAGCAAAAGGCAGGCGGCTCCACAGTGCTTCTTTGGAAAGCCTTGATGATATTTCTCAAACAACTAATCAGCTTTTCCTTATTTATGGTGTCAATCTCTCTTCCTGGGTTGGTGTGCCCAGTGTCAGGCTAGGGAGTTGAACAGATTCATGCCATTGGTTTTATCCATCTCTTTCCTGGAGCTTATCCCATGTGGAGCCCTTTGGACTTAATTTGCCTTTGAATGGCACAATTGCAGGGCTGGCTGGTTGTCAGCAGCACAGCTTCTGCAAAGCAAAACCTTTTCTGACAGGAGCTGATGTTTCAGGTGCCTCTTGCTAAATAAGGGACTTTTGGTGGAGTTAAACATTAATATCCTCTCTGTTCAAGCTCCCCTCTGGTCAAGGTTCAGGAGGGAAGCCATGCTGAGTGAGCCTGGCAGCTGTATTTCCTGCTCCAGCTCTCCTGCATGGTTCACTCGCTCTTCCTCTCTGCCAGGAAGTCTTAGTCCTGGATGAAACAAGAAGGCAGTGGCAGAGGGATGCTCCAGCTCTCTTGCATCACATCATTGGAGATCAGCTCCCAGTAACTTGGTAGCCTGGCATCTTTCCTGGCAGGCCTACAAGTAATCTTGGTGCACCAAGAAGGCGAACTCATGTGTACCAAAGACCCACCTGAGCTGCAGAGACTTTCCTTTAGCTCTTGGCAGTGTCACATGGGAGGTCCATGCTCCTCCCAGGCAGCGCTAGGCAATGGGCTGTGAGTTCACAGGGCAGCTGCTTGTTGTCTTGCTGTTCCCTGTGGGTTGCTTTTATATGGGCACTCTAAATTAGAACGTATATCCTCTGACCTGTGGTTTCCAGAGTGGCTGGTGTCAGGAGAGGAGGGCAGGCACATGAGAAGAGCTGTTTTGTTTGCTGTTGTTGCTGCAGTGGATATGGTCCAGCACTGCCAAGTCTTTGGGTGTAGCCAGAGTCTGACATGGGGAATTGATTGTTCAGTGCTGGTTGCCTCTTGCAGCAGGAGCTCTGTGCTCTGCCCTGTGCTCAAGTGTGTGCAGTGAGACCCAGCAAGTGCTGCTACTCAGCCCAGAGGCTGCCCAAGGCACCTATCCCGCACTAGTGGGACGGAATTCTGCCTGGGAAGCAAATCCTTTGCTTCGGCATCGATGCAAGTTTGTGGAAATGCAATTGCTCGATCCCTGCTGAGCTCAGGACTAGAAAAAGAGCCAAAAGTCTCACTGGCTTTGGATAGAAACTTCACTGTGGTTACAGGCGTCATGGGATCATGTGATGGCACAGCTGATCTTTCCAACATCCAACATTCCTGCTTCAGGCCTTTTCTGCTGCATAGTAACACGTTCACAGTTCAAAACATCAGCTCCTTGCCCCTTGCTTTACTGATATTATCAGTCAGGAGTTGTTGAGAGAACTCTGCTTGTGTGCCTGATCATGCCAAGCTTCTCAGTGTGCCAGCCCCTCCACAAAGCCTTTAGCATCCTCAGTTAAGATGCCTAAATAGATACAGCTTCTCCCTCCAGCACAAAGCTCTTTCCTACTCAACATGCCATGTCTATCTATGCTTTAAATGCTTGGGTTCTCAGCTTAGTGAATTAAGGGGGGAAATGGGGTCTGAGCTGGCCTCTGAGTCCCTTTGAGATATGTTGGCAGAAAACGTATGCCTTGAAACAGAACAAAAAGAGCTCTTGGGTGGGAGAAGGGCAGGAAAGTGCCAGCTGTGAGCTGCCTGAGTTCTCTCCTCCTGCACAGAGCATGGTCCTAGCTCTTCTGTGACCTCTTTCTTCCTGCAGGATAATATGGGGTAATGGCAGGCAGAAAGGCAGCACTGCCACAGGCTTTAGTTCTCTGGAGAGATGAAAGGAAAGTGGTTTGGTGTCCAAATGAGTGTCCTGGCTTTAAAGAAGAATGAAAGCCAGATGTTTCCAGCAGGCCTGCTGAGACCAGCCTTTTCTGACATACTTACCAAGCCACCAAGGAGGCCTCTGCAGAGCTCGGGTTTGGGAACACCCTGTAATCCCAAAGGCTCCAGGGCAACTGCTGGAGGCACCCCCGCCATCTGGAAGCTGAGCACACAAGAGCTGAGATAGTGCCGCCAGCTCAGTATTTATCCCGTGTTTAAAAATACTTCTTCCTGGCTGATAATGGTGATAGCAACCGGACCAAATTTAGCACCTTTGGGCAAAACACTGGGGCTCTAATTGCAGCTGAGGGCTTGCAGGCACAAGGGAGTGTATTGTGGTTAATGGGGACCAGAACATCATCCGTGTCCCAAGGACTGGGATCAACTCCCCTTGGACAGGCTGAAGCTCAGTCTGACAGAGAGGTAGTGCTTTTGCTGTGCGGGGACTTCACCAGAATCGGGGAGAATGTGTTTGCTTCTTGCCTCTCCCATGTGGTGTTTGTATTCAGCTGTGATGGAAGGCAATGACTGCTCCAGTGAGGGAGAACGAAGGTAAAAGTAGGGAAAGGGAAACTCAGCCTTTTCCTCAGTGCAGTCAGGGATAGAGCAGCGTTTCCCACTCTGCCAGGGAGTAACCAAAACCTCAGCACTGCTGAGCGTGTGGTTCCAGCTCACACCCAGGAGTAATTAATCTCTTTGCCAGCATCACTGCTCCGGGCTTCTGCCTACAATAGGTGTTGCTCCTTTGCATTCCTCGGGCTGCCTGGTGGTTATAACATTGAACTTCTGGCCTCTTAAGGACAAATTCCTGGTGCTGTGCCCTCAGAGCTACCTCGAGGTGGAGTTTCCTCTTGCGAAATCAGCAGGGATGAAAAGCATCCCGTTGGCTCTGATGGCTGGGAAAGCCTTTCCTCACTGCTGTAGACGGACTGGTCACAGTCCTCATTTTTCTCCTGCCCCATCCTGACTGCTGGGGGGGGGGGTGTTACTGCTCTAGAGTAGCAGGTAAGGTGCCCAGGAGGTGCAGTGTGCCACTGGATCGTTGTCTGCTGCTGGGGAACAAATGAGTTCAGGAGGTGGCCCTGAACCAAGAAAGAGTAAATAGAGCAGAGGAAGGTTACGTGGCAGGAAATCCCAGTTTTTACTGGCATCCTGTCATGTGAGATAATTTGACCTACAACAAAAATCCTTCTCTAGTCCGATTCCACCAGGTTTGGCAAATGACTGCCATAAAAAGAGGAACTTTTTGTGTCCTCATGACTTGACATTTCATTTCAGCGTGCGCATCGATTCATTTTGCTCGGTAGCATCATGCACAGAATCACGTTGCTGTGATTCCAAACCTGCCAAAGCCTGCTGGGAATTCTGGAAGGCAGCGGGAGCTATGGATCTAGAGCAAACCCATGGCAATATCCCCCTGATGAGGACCCTGAGGGCTGAAAGCTGTATCCTTCACCAAAACCCAGTGCAGAATGGAGGAATTCTTTACCTGGATACTTCCTGATCATGGAAGATCCCCCAAACTTCCCCTTAATGTGCTCTAATGTATTTTGTGGCTGTTTCCCCCGTTTCTTTAAAGAAGGACTGTTTCAAAGTGGGTTTTCCTGGTGGGAATCCCCTTGCTGGAATAGCATTTCACTGCTACCCCACCCCATGGGGCTGAGAAACATACAGGGTTATTGGATTCAGGGTGCTATGTAGGCGAGATCTGGACCTTCCTCCTCCTGTCCAATGCTCTGACCACACGGGTGTCACCTCCACAGAGTGATGTGTTGATTGAATGCACAATTCAGAGTCCAGCGGGCTCAGCTGTGTCCTTCCCATGGCCATGGGGAGGTTGGATTCAAATGGACTTTTAGGTGGGAAAGCGAGGAGCGAGAGCAATGCAGGTTGCACCGTTTTAAAGCTCACTGTGTGCTGAAAATGCCCAGCACCAACTTTGCCCCCTGGCTCTTCGGCTGTGGGAGCAGAGTTCAAACGTTCGTGCTCTACCCTGCTGCTCAGTCGAGAGCCACCTCCTGTTACAGCCCAGCTCTACAGACACACTGCAGTTGGTTTCTTCCCTTTCGGCTTTGGCGCCGTGTGGCACGTATCCATCGGGTTGTGACAAGGGAGCCAAGGCTTTCCTCCAGTTCCCAGCATTTCCTTTCCTTCCTGGCAGCGGAAGCCCTGGCAGCTGCCTTGGTCACTTCCCAATCCGTGGACACATGGCCGGGGGGCTGCCGGAGGGCAACAGTCCCATCCCGGCTGTGCTGGCAGTGGCCCGGCTCCAGCATCCCTGCCCGTGTGTTCCCTGGTTGGTATTCCTGGGTGCCTGTGGCTCTGGACACAGGGAGAGTGAGGTCAGCCCAGGGTGAGATGATATCAGAGTGGTGACCACTTCAGTGGTGATCCCATGGGAATGGGGAAAAACAAGGGAAAAACAGGGAAAATCCTGTTGGTGCCATGGATGCGGGCACTGAGGACCCTACTGAGATGGGGGATCTGCCTTCCTTTTGAGGCAGAGAAGTGTGTTTTGGGGTCCCTAATGTAGAAACCAAACCCCAACCCCGGACACTTCCATCGCCGCCCGCAGGAGGGCGCCGGCGGGGCGGGGCAGTCCACTCGCGTCCGTGGAGGGGGGAGTCCCCGGCTCCCCCCTGCCCAGCGCTGCCAGCCGCCGCGCCCCCTGGCGGCGTGGTTCCTCCCCGCGCAAAGGGAGTGGTCCGGTCCGGCGCCGCCCGTGTCCCGGAAGCGCTCGGCGTGCTCCGGAAGAGGCGGTGGGTGGCGGAGACGGGGCCGGGCGCTGGCGGTGGCAGCGGGAGGCGGAGCCGGGGTGTCCGGTCGGCGCCGCTGGGCAGCGCGGATCGCGGCGGTGATCGCGGCCCCGATCGCGGCCCCGCCGGGCTGGGCGCGGGCAGCACGATGCTGCTGTTCGTGGAGGTGATCCCCGGCGGGTCGGGGCGGGGCAGTCCACTCGCGTCCGTGGAGGGGGGAGTCCCCGGC
>JBCJKH010048322.1:0-31509 GCA_039877255.1 Loriculus beryllinus | reverse complement strand
AACACATTTATTTCTTTGTGATGTCTTCTAGGAAGACACATTATATTGTGCTAATCCATTGTCCTCTGCCATTTTGTGTCTATTAGAAATTCTTCTTTTTTACCTTCTCTTTTCTTGTATCACTATGGCTGAACACAATAAGGGAGCAATCCAGATCAGAGCTTTCCACAAAACAAATGCAGTCTCATATGTAGCACAGCAAAAAATATTTTGTAATTTTGTATATCTCTGGAGATTCTTTTTATCTCCTGTTTACTTCACTTTAAAATACAGTTTCACAGATGAGATTATCTGATTTATTTTTTTGAACAGTTGAAGTTGATCAAGTCAAGTGGAAAAACTGTAGCTATACACACACAAATTAGTTTACATTTATTCAGGTTTTGATTGACATGTAAAATCACGTTAAGTAATGATTTTACTCAAAGGTACTAACTACAGAAAAACTACCAGCCACAAACCTCTAGGAAATAATTCCAAGCATTTTTTTGATTAATAACCACTAGTTTACACTACTGCGCAGATGCCAAAACACATGAAGGCACAATTATCAGAAAGCATGTGAAAGGCTCTAGGATTATGAGTGAATCAGCCATATGTACCTGGTCACATGATACCAGGACACAGACAGAGGTGGAAAATAGGATTTTCTGAGAAACAGCCCTATGGACTGCAACAAATGCTTCTTAAACCTTTGCTGCTGCTTCCTTCATAGACCTCAGTCTTAAGGAATAAAGAAAACAAGGTCTGAACATACTTATCAAAAATCCTTCAATTAAACTCAGCAAGGCCTTTTATGGCATATTCCTCGACCAGTGCCATACAGAAACATCCACCCACATGTTATAAAAATGAATTTCAGGAGTGAAAGACATAAAAATGATACCAGAAATAAATATGTTGCATATCTGAACAGAATGACTGCCTATGTACTTTCGTCTTCTTCACTTATTTTCTTCTAAGTCCTACTACTCCATTTTTAAATTTCACTTTCAACAAAGATGCCTTGGAAGGCATTAAATATTGAATCCATTCTGCAAGGATGATGGTTTCTCTTTCTGCAGACAATGAGCTCTGGCAGAGCTAATTCTGGTAGTCACATCAATGTGGTCTTCCTCAAGCATTCCTGTAGCCTTCCATCATGCAAATGAGTAATTTTACATTTGAGATTTACGTTTGAGTACAATTTATATTCCAAAAGGTGAGTAAAAAATATTTTTTTATTCTGCTTATCTGAGGAAAATACAATCGTTATGTTACTTCAACTCTTTTTCAGGTCAGTACTCTAGCTTTCTTTTGTGCAGCCTAGTGCTTGCTGTCAGATTGAAGAGGCTGGGTGATACTTTGGCCACAGGTGCTGGGTTCCTGCTGAACTGAGCAGAAGCAAAGAGCCAGGAGGTGCCTGCTCAGTGAGAAGAAAAATCCCACCTCAGTGGAAAGGCTCTGGTTTGCAGAAGGGGCTGGATTTTCTCCGTGGTGACCTGCAGAGGCTCATGAATCACAGCTCCCTCTGTAACTTTGCCATAGCTGAACGGCAGAGACCTGGCCCACTGCAGCACGCTGCTGAGCTCAGCAAGGTGCAATGGGCCCTCAATTCAGGCTGGGAGGGGAGCAGACCTGGAGCCTGCTGCTTCATACAGCCTGCAGAAATGGAGAAGGGGTTCCTGCTGAGCTCCTCCAGGACCCCTGCACAAAACCTCTTTGCAAAGAGGGGCAGACTCATCGCAGTGTGTTGGTTTGTCATCTTGCCTCATTGTTAGAAGCTCTGGCCAGAGGTACCTTGTACGTATCAAAGCAAATCGCTCTTTCCGAGATTTGAGTAGGCACGCAGCATGTAAGCGCTACTATCCCAGGGCTGGGAGGGTTTCTGGTTTTTTCTCCTTTCCTTGATCAACAAGGTGAGAGCCCATATAATTAATTTTATTTATGCTTCTGTAACTCAGGAGTAACTCCTATAAAGTCAATAAAAGATGAAAACAGGGAGCATCAATTCCTGAGGCAGTTAGGAGTCTGGGCAAAATTAACCCTCCCCCTGCAAATAGTACTGTCTCTGAACAGGATGTTTCTTTCTAATGAATATGAATGGAAAACTTTATTATTTGCACAATTTTTGTAAAAATTCAATTAGAGAAAAACATGACTCAGTATTTATAACTCTGACAGATACATTCTACGAGGCAAAATGACTTAATTTGGTCCAAAATTAAAATTGTATTTTTTATTTTGTAATTCAATTTGGAAACTAGAATTGGAATCTGTTGTGTGAAAAGTGATATTCCTTTTCAAAATACATCATAGCTTAAAATGAAAGATAATATTGGTTGAGAACTCATTTCATTTTTTTTTATAACATTTTTATTTCTAAACTGCCTAAATACTACAGTTGCTTGTGCAAACTTCTTTATGCATTTGATTGAAAGGTGCTGATGATATAAAGCAGAAAGCCTTTGAAGGGTACAAAAAAATCTTTTCAACAGTTCTGTTCTATCAGCCCGCAGCAGGATGGGCTGTTGGGTTATGGTAAAAACAAAATATATTGGAAAATACACAGTTGCATTCATTTCAAATAACCTTAATTACTGAAGTTTGTAATGACATGTAATCAAAATTTGATTTGGGAGAGGTGTCTTCGCTAGTGTAAAATCCTTTTCTTGCTAAAAAACATAATAATACAAACTGCATTTAACGACAATCACGATGCAGCTGGATAATGATTTGACGTGCTCTTCCATAACTATTCCAAGGTGTCAGCACATCTGAATATCATACTTTCCATGGGAAATTATTCTTTTTTTTAACATTGCTGATGTCAAGGTGAAGGGCTTAACCTATTTGCTGGGTTAAGAACAAAAGGAATAATTTTGTATCCATCATCTGCTGGAAATGAAAGGCCTGTGGACTGCTGACAGGCACTATTGACAGCATGGTGAGAGGCAAGAAGTTAGAAGGAAGGACTGTAGTTGTCTGTCCCCTTAACAACAGGGAAAAGGAAAGTCAGAGCACTGTGCAGCTGGTGCTGTGCTCTACCCCAATCCTGACTGCTCCTCAGCATGGATTTTGTTTGCTTATTTCCTAGGATTTGAGGGACTTTACAGGCTTTGACATATCTCTGTAGGTCACTCACTCTTGAACTACTGCCTCCCAAGAAAATTATTCTGTTTAAGGCTGATATGGACTTCATTCTTGAAAACCACCAGAAACTCTAAAAAAGTTTCATTAAACAATCGATCCAAAATATTTGCCTGTAATTTGAAATTTTGTGGAAACCAGAGCAGTTCTCCAGCCTCAGAAGCTTAATACCAGCCATAAAAACCAAAGTGGACTTGGTTGAAAGATTACATGATCACTCAGTTCTCAAAACTTAATAATATCTGAAATCTGCTTCCTTTGTCACATTAAGCTTTATTATGCCCCTCTCTCCTAGTGTCTTCATTTTGAAGCATCTCTCTGAGTTTCAGCTCCCCCATGGCAGTTTGGAGGTGGCCTCTCTGCCTGAACCAACTGGGAAATTTTCCTGTTCCTGTGCAGAAAATCTAATAGTGTTGTGTTGTCTTCTTGACTAGGGGGTGGAAGCACCGGATTTTAAAGATTTGTCCTAATAGAAGGAATGTTTTCTACTTCGGCATTTCTATATCACCAAAAGCTTGGTGTGAGGGCCTTTTCATTCATTTTTTTCATATATGACTCCCCTATAAAGCCATATCTCATCTTCATATCAAATGAGCTCAATCATGGCATTAGCCATACAAAGCACTCAAAACTGAAACCACTCTGTGCTCTCCAACTTGACCATTGAAGATGGATTCTTCTCTGTAGGGCTGGTGCAACCTGCCACAGACAAAAAATAGCTAATATTTGTTGTATAACGAGCAATTCTTTGTTTACTGTGAGAAAAGTATTAGCCATTCTAAATAAAGGAAAAGACTGCAAACATCTTCAAGGCAGCAGCATTCAGAGGTATAAAAAAAATCAAAAAAGAGAAATGGACCACTGGGAGTCATGAATATATGTTGAAAACTAACAGGCAATCGCCACCTTATGCCTCTCTGCAGGAGGCACTGACGGAGAAAAAGCTCTTGCATATTAGTGTTTAAAATGCTTATACAAATATTAAGCAGCATGTCATCCAACCTAGCTAGTGTCATTTGTACATGGAAGAGACTGGACGCACAGCTGAGGTCTGCTGAGGTAAAGGTGTTGAGGACATCATCAACAAGGCCAATTCTTCCTCGAGCAGACACATACAATATTTCTTGTTGTAAAGCGGAAGAGCTGGGCATTTTCCCACGTTATCTGTTCTGCAGTGGGACATTCCCTGGAGACTTCAACCTGCCACAGCACCTGCTGGCAGTACCTAGCCTTTCAAACCTTACATGCCCTCAAGAATGTGTGTTTGCATGTTGTTGCCAAACTTTAATGTACAAAGTCTGTATTTTTGTACTGTTGTTTAGCCTTTCATACAGGAATACAGCTCCATACTACAATCACCGGAGGATATAAACAAAGTACTTACTCAGCAGTATTAAAATACAGTAAGTTCTGAATAATTTATGACAAGGCTTTAGGTGTAAAACTTTACCAGAGACTGCTACTATATAAATGTATTAAGGAAATGAAAAGAACAAGGGGAATATAGAAAAAGTATATGAATTTGACCATCCCTTACCATCTTTTCCTTTTATACTTTCATTGTATGACAGAACTCTGTTATCATTTAGAGCCCATTAACATCACTCTCCCACTACAAGTTAATTTTTATAGCCTGTAAAGATATTAAATAAGTAAGCTTTCTCTGTATTGCATACATGAAATAGTTTGTTACATCAGGCTATCTGAAGCAGAAGAGGTAGAACATGACACAATATGTGGTTGGGTAGATATAAAAAATAATTTTCCCTTGAAGCTGAAAAAATGATGTGCTCCCAGATTTTGGTGGCATGTTCTTTATCGCTGGAATGGGATGACACAACATTATTACTATTCATGGCAAATTACTGCATGTTTCAACATGTATTTTTCTTGACCTTTTGTGTGTTGATTACTTGGACCATTGGAAATTTTACAGGGTGTTGTTGCTTAACTGAATTTTCCCACATGTTCCTCAAACTTCTTTGGAAAACATGCAGTCAAACTTTGTACAGTAATTTTAAAGTAAATTAATGCAGAAGCAAAACAGAAAATGTGCAGTAAACTAAAAATGTCAGTAGCTGCATTTTAAAATTCTTCCTCTATTAGCTACTATGAAAATTATTATTTTTTTGTTAAGTGTGTCCTTTACCTTTCTGCTCTTCTGAAATTATTTTTTGATGTTCTTCTCCTTTTGTTATTCAGCTTTTCTGCTTTTCTCCTCAGAGATCTTTTCAGCCCTTGGATCTTCTCTGTTTCTCTGATTTCATGAAGATAAGGAAAAAGAAAGCCTCAAACCTTAATTACTTTGGCAAGATATTCACACTGAATGCTCTTTATCAGCATGATTATATTAATAATAAAGTTAATTGGCAAAATATTTTACTACTTTTTAATTATTTTTATTTCTTTTACAGAGGGTATCATAATTAAGATTCAAAACTAACAGTTAGAGGGAAAATAAAACAGGATAGAGCAGGTGGGTCAGTTGTGGTGTGTGCAGAAACAAACTCATATTGGTATGATCCTCAGGATGCAGACAGAGGTTTGATGGTCTGGTTTTGGGAAGAAAATGTGAAAGTGTGGTAGATCTTCAGGTTAGACTCTGGTTATGACAGAGTCCAGAAAGTGTGGAGTGAGCAGCTCCACAGCAGTCCAATAGCTGAGGTGCTCCCCGTTTTCCTTACTCGTCTTTTGTGGAGGTAAAACGTTTGTTTTTCTGAGTCATGTTGCTTTCTTCAAGTGCAGAAATCACTTGCTTTAATCTACCTGTTGGAGCTGTACTTTGTACAGTATATTGCAAAATATTTTCAAACCCAAACAGTTCAGCAACATTAGGAACTGCTCTTTACCTTTAAGATCAGCTTGGCCCAATGTTTTACTCTTTACTGTAATCATGTATTTTATTTTATATAAAACAAAATCTGAAACAGCTACTGAGACCCAGCTAAAGTGATGCAGATCTTTCACTTTTGTATCTCTCCTACATGTTGCCTGAATTGTACAAGTGACCTCTGAAGAAGCTTTCAAATGTAGATAAAATATTTACCACAAAGCACTAGCAAATAAATGGTAATTTGTGTGTGGTAACATACCAACATAGAAAAATGGCTCTAGTTAGAATATATATTTTTATTGCCTGAATAATGAAATTTACTTCAACCTGCTAAAACCTACTGACTGCATCTGCCTTGTCAGCGCTGTCACACTGCCTGCACTTGTGACTATACAGTTAAAACCCTCCACAATTAAATATCTTCTACGTTCTGCTAACAGCAGCAGGTGTAGGAGTTGTGATTAACTTATGGTTATTGCTGGTTTTTGCCTCTCACTTGCAGTGCTCAGCCGTACAACACACTCTCATTTGAGGTTACCTGTACTAACGCAGCCCCTCGCTTTCCCACTGCTGCTGGCCCCACAGGATGTCACCTAAACACAGCATCACAGCCTCATCTGTTCACCACTGGGAAGTATTTTTGTGAAGAATAATGTCATAACTTTGAAGGACTCTTTGATGGCATCTTTGATTCTCTTAACCACCCTCAGGGGTCCTGTCCTTAAGGACTCTCTGAGAGTATGGCTGTGCTCTTGGATAACTCCACCATTAGTTTGGCATGTGATGAAAGTTGATTTAATTTCTACTTTTGCAGGCTTCACAGCCTGCTGGCTAATCTGCTAATTGGGTTGGAGAAAAGGGGGGAGGAAGTGGGAAAAAAGGGAGTAGTGATGAGAGAAGGTGAAAACACATTGCTGTTGGGATTAGTAACAGGTCCAGAGGAACAGGTCTTTCAAAAGGTTTCTAAAAGATCAAGGTTTGCTCAGACTTGCTTTAATCACATAAGAAACGACAGTCTTTCATAATAACTTGTGGTCATTCTCAGTACTTTGGAACAGCCAAAGGAAAGCTCCCCATGCACTAACAAAACACTGCCCTTCTGTCAGAAGTTACGTAGTCATCTAGATCAGCTCTCTACTTGATCCTATTTCCAAATCACAATTTTATTATAATTAATGTGCTATTGTACTTTATCATTTATAAATATGCATAAACTGAAATAGTCTGTAGTAGAAAGGAATTGGGAGTAAAAACATTATGAAACCTATGCATTTTCAATATAAAATATTATAATGTAAACATATTGCACATAATTACATATAATGACAAATGTGTCTGTGTGGTATGATTAGTAGTGCTGTAACAAAAGTAGAAAGAAGAAGATATCACTCTAGCTGTCAGCTGTGTCAGAAAATAAATGCAGACAAAGCATCTCTCTTTTGCCGTTATTCTATTTACTCATTAAATAGTCACTATAAAATAACCAACAACTTGCATTTGACTATAGAATTACATAAATCCAAGAAGGAATACAAAAATGATCACTCTTACTCCTCTACTGGGGACAAGGAGCTGGATTCAGATTCATACATCTCATTTAGACAAAGAACATGTGCAAAATGACTCATCAACTTTACAAAGAGCAGAAGAGCTTTGCTGTAGTTATTTAGAAACCAGATGACAAACTGTGCTCTGATCACACCTTCATAAGATTATTCTATAGAGAGACCTAGAAAATTGTTGGGGAAGAATCAAATCTAAACTGTATTAAGCAAAAGAAAGTCTCGAATAGCTATAGGAAACTTTCACCAAAGCCTTTCTGAGAACCTACACATATGAAACACGGTGGTGAGGATATCTGGAAAACTCTCCAAAAATCAGAGTAATGAGCCTGATAATAATGCTGTAGAGTTGGCAGGGATATTTTAACTGAAAATGACAGGGACATTTAAACTGAAACCGCTGTAAAGGTTCTCAAGCTCTGCTTGGGATGAAAGCATACAGCAGTCTGAGAGCAAACAACACCCACCTGCCCTTTCAGTAAGGTGGCAGAGGGCAAATAAAAGGTCGATGCTCTAAGTGAAATTGGTGAGTGGGCTTACCATTAAACTATGGGGAAGTGAATGGTGGCCCTGGCTTGCTATCTCATTTTTGTAAAAGATTTCTGAAGATCTTATTCTTATCCAAAAATGTAACAAAACCAATTTAAAAGCTTGACTTTTTTATAAAACAAAATTTCTGCACAGCTTGAACACAGAGCAAGTAACACCAAATTGTCCTGGAAAAAGGATGATAAAAAGTGGTATCTTCGGTAGGCATGAAATTACCTTGGAGCAGATAGGTTTATATTTTAAAAAGTGCAAGCACTTTTTAAACACATGTCCAGCCCTAGTGCTGTATTACATTTCTGCCCTTCCAGTCTGTTTAGCAGTGCTTATGAAGTGCATGCACTAAAGCTAGTCCACTACACATACAGAGTGGAACAGGAAAAAGTAGTCCATGTTGCCTTGCAAATTAAACAACTATGGTGACAGTATAAACCAGTAAATGGTAAACAGAAATATAAAGGTAAGCCATATTTGTTTGGCACACATAAAAGTAATTCAGGTAAATGTAGAACCTGCTTATAAGTCTAACTTTATTGCTGGCTAAACGTCCACAATAATTTTCTTCAGACATGAAAAATGTACACTGTCTTTTTGAAACAGCAGACTTGGAGGAAAGTGGTGCTGTAATTACTAACATAGTAATAGACATTTTCTTGCTGTCCACACTACTGAATTGTGGAAAAAAATACTCATCTATGGAATATTTTGTGGGAATTATATATCTTCTCTCTCCTTCTACCTTCCTTTTATTTTTTTAACAAAATGAAGTAACTCATGAAAGACTACACGTATATCTGTGAAGAACACACACATTTCTGTGGTTTTTTCTGCACACAAAAGATAAATGATCAGAAAGCAGTATTTACTATAGGCTTTCTTTCCATAAGAGCCCATGATTTTGCCAGAAATGAAAAATACTTATCATCTGCCTACAAAATCACATTTTGAAAGTGAAACTAAATTATCAAGGGAGTGACAACTCCTGCAAAAAGAGAGCTCAGTCAATGACAGTAAAGCCAAAGAGGGGAGAGGAAAATTTCAGATGCACAGAAGGACCTTCCTGATGTGAAAGCATGTATTTACCCCAGATGGTGGGGCTCTCTCCCTCACCCTTTCAGATTTTTCCTGTTCTCCTCTTCCCGAATCGACCATTTCTCTTGGTCGCCCTGAGGGAGGGGGAGCAACAACGCCTGGGGGAAGGGAGATTGAGCCTTGTTTGCTTTGGTGGCACAACACATTGGTCTAGAGTGACAGCCCACTCCACACAAGACAGGATTCTGACTAGATCTGGCTCTCAGCTCTGAAATCTTACGTTATATCTATGGTACCAGATACAGTTTAAACCAAGCCCAGATAGGATTTATTTGCCCCTTCCATGGAGGTTTTCTTCCTCAGTTTCTGTAAAGTGCTATTCCTCTCCACGTGGTAACTAAACCACTGTAAATTGATTCACTAAGCTGTGGCAGGAATGAATGGTGAAACCCCATACCAGCCATTCTTAACTCCTACAAGTGAGCGTAGCACCTCCCTGGTAAATCAGTTGTTGCTGGGGAAGGAACAGAGGATATTAGAAAACTTAAACATGTTGTGCAACGTAATTTCTTTACTTTTTACAATGAGGAAGAGTGAGTGGGAGGTCAGCATGAGTCTTCTTTCAAATAAAATAACCTGAAAGTAGCCCCAGCTAATTCTATAAGAGAAGACAAAAAAAAAAAAAAAAAAAAATAAATAAATATAAAAGCAAATGTCAGAAGAAGCTGAATCAGTCCAATTGATTCCTGCCCAGTCTGCCACTATAAAAGCATGGCTGGCTGGGTCTTCCCACTCCCTTTTATAGCCTGGGTTTCAGAATTGCTCTGCAAGCAGCAAAGACTGCTTTCATTGTCAGAAACCTCCATTGTCCAAGGAGTACCATGGATGCCTCCTGCAAATGGGAAGGTGGAAGAACGGTTGCAATGACAGCCAGTTTTAACTTTGCATTGTGATGAACTGCTGGCTTCTGATAGCAGCTGCAGCATCTCAGCACACATTCATCTTGCCATTACAAATACTCTGAGGAGAAGCAGGGCTGTATTCTACAAAGATCTTGCTTCTTGTAAGTTAGACTCAGCTCTAAAGCCTAGAGCAATCTCATACCTCTGGGATCCTTTGTTTATTCTTAATTGACTGTTAAGTTCTGAGAGAACAATTTCAGAATGTCAGTTTTAGTCAACACAAGGCTCGCATGTCTCTATCCTTTTTTTGTCAGTGTCAAGATCTTAGTAAATCAAGATTTTTTAGTAAACTCTGTTTTGGATTACAGTGGTCATTTTGGAAAATTCTATTTCAACATTTTATTTAAAATGTACTGTGAAAAAAGGTATGCTTTCAATGGTCTTTTTTGTAGCCAGCTTTTCCTAAAGTGAAGTTTCTCAGAGGAGATTTCAAACAGGCAGTCTTGTTTGAAACAAAGCCACCCATGAGGAGTCCCAAAACAAACGAATGCTGCAATGCTGGAGCATTCAGGTCTCCATTTAGCCCTATTTTCCACCACAGTTGCAATTGTCTGAGTGGAAGAGGCTGGAAATAGGCAGCTGTACAAGGTAAGCTTCTCCTGCTAACCCCTATGCATAGGTTGCCAAATCCTACCAACCCTCAGAACATACAATAGCATTCACAACTATTAGCTTTATCTTTTTCTCCAGCAGAACTCTGGGTATTTTTGTCACTTGTTAATATCATTTGTTTGTGGCTTGTTGTGTTTGGTGTTTGCAGAGCTTTCATAATTTATTGCCTGATTATGCCACTGAATAGCATACACAACTCTTACTGACTTCAAGGGGAGTTTCACACAGAGAACATGGCAATATAATGCAACACTTCTAAAATACTTCCTATAAGTATTCATGACTTTGTCTACACTGGTATTAAGATGTAAACTGAAGAATGGAAAATTATTCCCAGTAATTCCTTTTGTCATACTCTACTTTTGTACGTTACGAAGACAATAAGAGTTTGCAACATTATGGTTCCTACCAGAACAGGAGAAAGCAAATAACTTGCCAGTTAAGTCCGCTAAGGAAGCAGTATAGATAGAAATCTATACACAGAGGTTTTAGCACACATAAAATTCCACAATAACTGACCTAAACTGGTATATAAATGGGAAATGGAAAGTGCTGGGAAATCTCCAGGAAGAGTGAGTGATTGTTAAACAATTTTCTGGTAGTATGTTTCCAGTGGGCAGGTAAATTTATATTCCCAGTGCCTTGCTGAACATAGGATGATGGCAACAATTAGTGCACTGGACATCAGTTTTAATGTTTGGAGCACTCTCTCTTCACAAATGTGATAGTTGCTTATTTACTGTGTTTGGGAACAGATATGTTAGATCATTCAATTAGCTTCAAGGAAGGCTGTTCACCAGTATATTCTCTCCATAAATCTCGAAGAGAATCAGCTTTAGGCCTCAGAAGATGTACCACTTGAACTCATCTTGGCAAGATAGAGTCCGTACTGGCAAAGAGGTGACAAGGGGGAAGACAGGAGATTATTCCTAAAATAATGCAAGACAAACCACAACTCCAGATCAGAGGCTTTTGAATTATTTTCCCATACTTTTTGATTGCCTATTTCACTGAAGGACAAAAGGTGATTTATAGAAGTGTCCACTGAAAGATGATTTTTGGTCCAAAATAGGCCATGAGAAGCCTGCGAAAATAATGTTTTGCCAATAGAAGGAAAGAGCTAGAACTCAGTATATATAAACTGTAAGTGATAAAGACAGACATTTTCTTACCATGATGAGAATATAGCTGTATTATGCTAGGACACTAAGCTGGCATCTAAATTATTCCAAAATTATTATTTTTCCTTTTTGAAATCTTTGGTTGAAGAATCTTAGCTATTCAGTTGGAATCAAGGAGGAATAATTTTGAAAGAAGTATCTGATGGGTAAAAACTCCTCCTTCACCACAGGCAAGGATCATTCGGGATGAGGAAGCAAACCCACCTCACTCAAAACCAAGGCAATTATAACTCGGGAGCGTCTTCAGATGGAGAACTTTGCAAATCCTATTGCTGAAGAGAAGTGTATCAAAATAAACTATGTGACTATCTTTGCAAGGATAAAAGAAAATTCTGGCCTTGTAAATTTTTGTTGAGAACATAAAAAGTAGATTTTTAGTTCAGGAGATCTTTGATTCTATGTGCAGATAAAATGAATTGCAGCAAAGATTAGGAAACAGGCTCTGGAGACAACTTGCATTGCATGAGGTGTCAAGTTAAGAAAATCATGTTCTTAATTTAGCAATTTGGTAGGTTATCTCAGCAGGGCTTTTCAGGAAAGACAGCAAAACAAGACACATGAAAGTGTTCAGTCTGTGCAATTCAGTAAGAAGTAACATAACCCTGGCAAATGAAGTTCCGCTGTAAGGGAAGGAAATGGAAAAAATAATTAATTCTTCTGACATTGTCTTTTAACTAGTGTTACAGGAAGACTTTGGTGAAGGAAGAACTTCGGCGAAGGAAGAACTTCATGTAAGACATCATATTCATGGAGTTTTCAGGGTTTCCTGTCTTCATAGATGTTGGCAAACAGGGATTTCTCTGCTTCCCTGCTGATACTGCTTCTGAGCCATTTGTGTGCATCTACAGTAACAGAGAAACATCCACAGAGCCTGAGAGCTTCTTATGGATGTGGAAGGAGAGCAGAAAAACAGTCACTGTCATTGATACCTAACCTTAATGGCCAAGGACACAGCACTTGCATTGGATGAATTGGGTGAGGGAGAAGAATTGGGTGAGAGAAGAAAGCCTGATTTCTATCCATGGAAAGGCACATTGACTGTTTGAAAAGTTCAGAACCTCAGAAACTTAAAATAAGAAGATCATCTGCAAAGTACTTGACTTGGAAGAAAAACTTCCAGTGAGAGATTTTGGCCAGGCACCTTTAAAGGTGTGAAATGAGAGAGCCATCCATCTGACTGTCAAAAGAAGCAGGGCTGAAAGGTGATACTGAGATGCCAGTCTAAAGCAAGGACAAGAAGCCATTTATTTGACTAAATGGTGCTGGTGGCAGGCAAACTTATCGTCAAGGACTGGGGAGATTTTAGGTAGCACCTTACTTTCCACTGTACCATAACTTCTAATATGCCAAAGATAGGCAAGGCTGAATTATGATCTTGCATGGTCCTTTATCTCCTAGTCTCCATTCTTGACCGTTCACTCTGCTTCCCCATTCATGATCACCCTGTCACACCCTTCTCTCTCATCAAGGGATGAAGTAAGATATCTGTTCCACAAAGCAAGGATTAACCAAGCAGAAGAAAAAAGGGAACTGCTGCATTTATAGAAGTGGTTATTTTATTTTCAAATGCATGAAGCAAGAATACTGGCTTGAGACAAGAAATGTTATCAGAACATAGGATATACCCTTTGTTAGCTGTCTTTGAGCTTACAGCGCACTGGTTGTAAGGCACCTCACTGCAACGCCAGTGAAGTCAATGTGTGAAATTCTCTCTGTAACACCTCTGAAACCCAGGAAGTCTTCAAGTGCTGCTGCATGTACCTGAGGGTGAAAAATGACCTAAAGTGTGAAGTATATTCTGTAACATGGTTTTAATATGTTATGATCTGAATTTCATTTATTAATTTTAACTGAGATGTGAAATAGGCACAAAGTATGCCTTGCCTTTGTTTTCCTAACAATACATTGCAACGTGATCAATTGAACAATAAGATTAAAATAATGATTACAATTAAAGCTGTAAACAGTACCTTTTGGGGGCTGAAGGAATTATCAGAATATGCTAATGTTCAGCAAGTACTATAGCACCAAATATTTTTGTAAACGCAGGACAATGGTTAGTGTCTTTCAAAATACTGGTGTCAAAAAGATCATTTTCAAAACAAAAACTTAAGCATGCACAGATATAACCTGATTGACCTTCTCAAGTCAGGCAAAAAATCAGGCAACAATTCTCTTCCTTTACTTAAGAAATTATTTTAATCTCATTACCTGCAAATTCATGTACTGCAAAAGCAAAATAAAGACATCGATGCTTTCTGTTACCATGAGAGCATTCTTTGCCATGTTGTCTTGTTGCCAACCAGAAAGCAAAATTAAACACCTAAATATTCAATAAACAATCTCTTTATTAACCAGGAGCTTTTTTTTTTTTCTTTTTTTTTTCATTTAAAGAATATCACTTTGAAGTTATCTGCTGTCTCATTTGTATTCTCCAGGATCTTTATTTGTGTTCTGGAAAGGCTGTGCCAAAGAGGTCCCCAAAATTTGTCAGAGTTAACTATTTCACTAAACTTAAAGCTGCCACTTCTGGTGATTAATCAAATTTTGCTCTAAATAGGATTAATTCGGGTGTATCTGTGAAGAAGATTGTCAGAGTGCACGTCCCTCTTCTCATCTGTCCTTGGGTCTTTTTTTCTTGCTGAATTTAAAATGAAGCTTGAGCTATAATCTTGCATGGCAGATACTGGATCGTTCCTTTGATAAACATCTAAAATGCTAATGAATGTGGGCTGCAGTTCTGAAACAGCAAAGCAAATGATTTGACAAGAATCTGGAGGGTAAAAAAGAAAAAAATGAGAACTTTCTGACTTAAAAGAAAAACTCTTTTTGTTCACATAGAGTATTGTTTCCTCAAGAAAAATCTTTCTGCTCTGCAGAAAACACAAAAAAATCCTACTACATCAAAATGCGGAAGCATGAAAAACTGATGAGCTTTCAGATTGTCCTCTTTTGCATGCAAATCATATCAGAAGTTCTCATTAGCATAAATGCATGAGCAACTCTAAATGCTTTTAATTTCCAATCTCAGCCAGCAGAGGAGTAATTTGTCACTGTCAGGGTGAAAATCTAAAAAAAAAAAAAAAAAAGAGAGAAGGACTCCATGCTAAATTGGAATCATATAAATTTTTGATTTGCTAATTGACTGATGCTGCAGTTCAATCAGCTGCCTTGAAGGTGTAAATAATTCAGTGTACAGTCAGAAATAAAAGCATTATGTGCTTCTACTGCAGGCATATTACCATTCATTGCACCAGGACACACCTGACCACGTCTTTTTCATAATACCCTTTAGTCATGTTCTAACTCTGTGCTGACAGGTGCACTGCACTAACAAATAAATCTAATTCTGAAAATATTTAGGCTTTCATATTAAGAAACATGCTTTAAGAGATAGCTTAAAATAGTTTTACTCCAAATAATCTAGTAAATCAGCCCTAATACTTGCAGGAATGGTGGAATACATTTGTATAACACTAATGCAATTATAAAACATAGAAAGTGCACAAATGGAAATCCGACACTTCTATCAACTTTTAATTACCTCTTTCCCTTAATCAACTGCTTTAAATGTCATATGCAAAGTGTATTTATTGCAAAAATGCTTTTCATCAGTGTGCAGACACTAAGGGTATGTTAGAATCTGTATAGGTAGTTACAATAGTTGGTGATTTACAATACAGGAGCAATATTCAGATGCTTTGTATCATTTGTGTTAATCAAAAACTATTTCTTTCAAAGCTGTCGCTTAAGTAAAACCTATTTTCAACTGACTAGTCATTTACTCATTACCCAAATCAAATAAGATTTATAGCCATCTTATATTTTCATAATATAATTATACTTCCAAGAATGCAAATGAATAATTAACAAAAACACCTTTAATATACAAAACCCTTCCTATGGAACAAATAGGATCTATGTATGTAAAAGATCCAGTTTGTAGTTTACCAGATGCATTAAGTTAATCATTAATGTCTCATGGACTGGTGGAGTTGAAAATCAAATATGGCTACACTGACCTACAAAATGAGTATTATTGTGAATTACATCTCACATTAATTCTGGTTGTACTATTGTGTTGACATAACACAAAAATGTATCAGATGCACCCTATCTGTTCTTTAGATGCATCATCAAACCTGTTTTCTCTGTCCTTATCCCTCTAAACATGTATTTAAAACAGGTTTGGTTTAAACAATTTATGTTAAGATTTTATACCAGGCAAAAAGCAGATTTAATTGCCAGTGGCAATCTTGCAATGGAAACCTATGTTTCTGATAATGAAAGTCTTGCACCAAATTCCCCAGTGTTTTGTATGGGGATATAATCTGAATAAAGTCTGCAGGATTAGGTTCCAAGGTGTTCAGTTTGACTGAGAATTTGATTCTGCTTTCAGTGAAATCAATGATGACATTGATTCAGTCATTCACACCTTTTACTTGTCATAAATTGCAAGTTTCCTTTTAAAATAGTGTTAAAATATGAACAACGATAGCCAAGTAATGGGAATACATGAAATATAATGGGTTGAACGCAAGCTGTAAGGATTCAGTTTCCAAACAACCACTTCCTGCTTACTCTGATAGTTGACTAAGGAAGAAGGATAAGTCCATTCAGTCTATATGAGTCTAGAAAAAAAAAATCTGAAAATCAGTTTTAGGAATAAATTTTTTTTTTTTATACCCCAGGCTGTGGGAAACCCAACTGGAAGGCAAATCTCCAAATTCTTACTAGACAAAGCAAAAGCTAGGGTGAAAAAAAATCTTGTGGTGGCAACTCAAGTTTGTCTCCACCATGCTGAACATAGCCCAAAACAGCTGCAGATCACACTGTGGCCCAAAGACCAACACTTCAGCGCAAGCATAAGAGGCAGGTGAGAGCAGGCTGAGCAGATATCCACAAAGGTCACTTCAGATACCAAAAGGCAAAAGGTAGAACTGGTAAAAAAACCTAAGATGGCTCATTCAGTCTCCACATCCATGGAAGTATGGCTGCTGTGCTGCCCTGGGCTGGGGGTGGTCCAGGGCACTGGTGAGGGATCACAGGAACCCTCAACAACTGAGCTCCTCAAGGGAGCTTGTAGGGATATGCTGCCCTTTCCTTCACATTGGCAAGCCCAGGAGAGGCATGTGAAGGGGCTCTGCTTGGACAGAAATGATTTCTGCAGGCCCTGCTTCTCCTTTCTATAGGCTCTTTCATGTTCTGGCATCCCAATGAAAAGGGAGCATTGTGGGAAAAGCCTTACTAAAATACGGATGTCTCACCACTGCTTTGTTCACCATTAGAAAGATAAGCTGCTTTGTTCTGCTGGTCAGGATGAGTTACAGCCCTAGCTCCCAGTGGGACTAGCAAGGGGAAAATGAGCTGTGTTCAGAGATCAGTACTTATCCTAGCTCATCTACGTCGATTTAGCAGCCAGAAGATATTGTGGGGACCAGAAACACAAAATAGCACCCTTTTTTCAGTATGAAGGCTTGGGTCTGAAATGTGTTATATGATTTTATTTCACCTTTTCCTTCCTGTTTTTTTACTTATGGTAAATTCTCTGTTTCACTTGATTCTTAGAGCTTTGTTTTTCCCATAGTAACATGGTTCACTCTTGCAGAAATGTATGCAAATTAAGTTTTTATGAAAAATGGGGGCAGAAATAAAACATTATGCTGCTCTTGCAAAATAAAAAATCATTAGTGATTGCCAAAAGCAACAAAGTTGATCTCTTGGCAGCATATTGTATATAATTATAGTTTTCTATTTTATTTCAGTCCTTGTGAACAGGGGAAGAATAGACTTATCATAGGACACAAAACACTTCTGACCCCACAGTAACTCACTCGTCTATCTCATTCTGACCAGCTTCACACCAGCATTGTTTTAGCCAAGCCACATTTTCACTGGAGCTTTGAGAAGGAGGGAGAGAGCAAACACTTTTTCATTACTTGAAAAGTGCCAAGGATGCTATAAGCATACCTCAGGCAGATTTAATTGTAATATTAATTAACTGGTTCACTTGCTCACTAATTAATCTGCTGCCCTATCTTTCTCACACTAATCTATTTCAGAAGCAGATTCGGAGGAAATGTTAGAAAAGTTTCTTTTGACAATCTCTGAACTGAAATTTGCAGAAGTATGGGTACAAAAATTACAATAGGATCAGAAGGGCAATGTTTAATCTACTACTTTCATTTGATCTAGTAATTTAGAAATAGAAAGAGGTAACTACTTACTGACTGGATACCATGACTAAAAGGCAATCCAAATATCTCTTAAGAAATAATCTTTAGAATAGCTGTAGACTAATAAATATATGTACGAGTGATATCCATGTAACAAGTTTTGCTGCTGTGTCTTTAACTGCAAGCATTTCTCAACCACAGAGAAATACATAACAGATATTAATATTAAATTAGTATTATAAATATATAGAAAATTCCACATAGACTGTATCCTACACAGTCTTCCTCATTATTTCTCTCTTCTTGATTTTTTTTCAGCCACTCCATGCAAATAACTGTTCCCATATCTACGAAAGCCAACCTGCAAGAATAGCATTCCCCCACTAGTGGCATTCCCATCCTGTTGATTTGGAAACAAGACACTTTTGTCATCAAAAAGAGGAGACTGCTAGTCTGCTGATGAGTTGTACAGCACTGTTACTTGCTCAGTCAGGGCTGATGACACTGAAGTTTAATCTAAGGTACTCTTATTCATAGACCAGGTTTAGAAGCCTTTTCAATATATTGGTTACAATTTCTCTTTCTTTTTGACAGAAAAGCTTTCCCAAGAGAACTTCGATTTATAAGGAAATGGACCAAAAAAAAAGAAAAAATCATATCCTTCTTGCTGCTTTGCTAGTGCAATGATGGAAAGCTTCTTAAGGGGGGCAAGGTAAAGAAAATATTCAGATCTCCTGCTTTAGGCTATGGTAAGTATATAACTCCAGTGCTAGCTAAAGGGCCATGACAAGGTCTACACAGGTGACAGCACAACAAAGGTGCCACCAGCTGCAATTTTAAGCACTAGGTGCAAATGTCTTTTATCACCTCTTGGGATTTAGGGCCTCTTAAAAAGTAAGACCAAATCACAAAGCCTAAATGACTTTCCCAAGATCAGAAAACAAACCTGGGGTAAAACAGGAAGCAAGTCTATGTCTCCAAGTACAGACACTTAGCACTGCGCTGCATTTTCTGCCTCTAAGATGTTTCTAGGGGTAGGTAGAATAGCATACATAGAGAAAATGATGGCATAACATAACCTTATGGTTTATTTCAGTGTCTTGGGACAGGCTGAATAGGTTTCTCATAGCTTCAGCACACTGAGTGTAAATTATTTCCCAATCCATGATGTTTTTCTTTCTCACTAGCATTACTTTGATAAAGAGACAAAACACATCCTGCTAATAAGCACTGTTAAATTGTTTCAAGTGGATAGCCCAGTGTTTTGGCTCAGCTCTTAATTTAGAGGTTCTTTCAAACTTAGACCTCCAACACGGTTGATGAAAATCAGTGTTCATTCTTCAAGTGATCTTCCTCTGAAACGGCAGTAAAGTCAACACTATCTTTTTGTTGGAAAACCTTTCCTTATCAAAATTGAAGAAAAGTTATTTGTTATACAGCTAAAGATGTTAACTTGATTAAACTTAAGCATCTTTCAGTAGGCAATATCTGGTGAGCTAATTTATACTTGTAAATTGGAAAAGTTACTAGGGAATAACACTTTAAACATAACATTTTCAAAATGGTCTAAAATAATTCAATAAATAAATTTTTAAGACTTTTTTGGTTGGATGAGGACCTGATCTCAGTGTACTCATACATTTTCACTAAAGTTGTGGCTGAGCAAGACATGCAGTCACTCTCACACATACCCTTACAATTGCATTTTGATAAAAAGGAAATTCTTAAATCCAGCAAATTGCTGAATCAAGGAGACATAAGAAAAGCATGGCAATAGTTAAGTTGTTCTTAAGATATATATTTCTCAAAATTCTTTCTCTGTATACTGACTCAAATTTCTTTGGTGTCATGAGCCTGCCAAATCTGACACACTTCCTTCGAAGCAAGGCCAAGTAGAGCATTTTGCTGTCCGTTGAAAATCTGCCTGGGAACAGGCAGATATTTGCTATCTGAATAACTAATATGTATTGCAAGCAAATGGTTCAGCTGTCAGAATAGTAAACCAATGTGCATTCTAAGGTAAAAAAAAAATTGAAAAAGGTAGAAGTTGATATTTGAAACTGTATTTAAAATTAACTCATTTTTGGATGTCCCTTCACCAAATGGTGACTTAGTTTCTTGCAGACATTAATAAAGAAGCATAAGGAGACTTCTGCTTTGTTTATAGCAGTCTTTCAGGAAGGTCTGAAACTGTAAATTATGGAGGTAATTTGGTGTTCTGCTCTGTCTCAGCAGCTAAACCCTTTCAATAAAGTAAACTTTTCATTGACTATAAATCAACTTTTTTTCCTAAGCAAAAATAGGTTTCTATTTGTACCACTTTTGTTCCCAGACCCTACATACAGAAGAACAATTTTGTGTCAATTATAAATCTATCAGATCGAGATGTTCAGGACTTTGTGTAGACTTGGCCAATATTCAGCATCCTGCATTGTTTTGTGTTCAGTAGGAAAAACAAACAAGAAGACAGTTAGCCCACAGAACTAAGAGTTAATATAGCATGCACCAGCATACCACTTTCTCTCTAAGATGTACTCTTCAGTATAAAAAGAAATTTTTCAGAGCACACAAGTCTGGGAAAATCTGATTATCTGAAAATTGCTGGAAATCTTCCCTGCTTTCTGGATTAAGAATTCACCCTGCATTTCTCCACTTAATAGCGGCCTCATTTTAAAGACAGTCTACTTTTATTTTTATAACTTTAGAAAAGGTAGTAGCAGGTTTTCTTGTGAGGCAGTAGCAAGTCTGACAAATTGCTAGTGAAAGCCTGCTTTAACTGTGTAATAAGAGATACAGTGTGTGTAAGAGGGACTTGTCATACGAATCATAATCTAGCCAGGTAAATATTTGTATAGCTTTCTGGGTGGGAGAGTCCTGAAACGTTAAAAAATAGTCTTTTGATTCAGCCAGCGCATTTTCAACTCTCTTCAATCACACTATGAACATGTTTTGCTCACTGGAAATACATCTCGAGACTTATGAAGCAGATTAGCTATTGAAGCCTGAGTCAAGTGGGGCTTTGCCACCATCTGGTTGTGAGCTCTATAGAGAAGCTATTGATGGGTCTGCTTGCTATTTAAGTGGTAGCCATATCCACACTGGTGTACCAATTAGAAAAAAAGAAAAAAAAAGAAAAAGAAAAAAAAGAAAAAGAAAAAAAAAGAAGTTATTTAATTGGAAAGACAAGTTCACACATTTCCAAATTTTATGGCAGGCCCAGATGAGAACAAAACCCAAACCATAAAAAAGAGACCAAAATACTCCATCCTGGTTATGTCAAAACTGGATTTTTCTCAAATTGGCACAGAAGTGACCATATTTTACTCAACAAAATTCTGAACTATCTTGGGTGGGATGGGGGAGGGAAGAAAAATTTGTAATTATTTTTCTGATATAAAGAGGGAGGAAAAAGCATGTGAATTCCAAAATGGCACCTTTCCAGGAACCTGATGAAAAATCTGTTATCTTTTGAGAAAGAAATTAAGTTTTGTAGGTTTCTAAACTGAACAATGAAAGGCTTAGGTATTGCTAGCTTTTTAAAGATTTTTTTTTGGAAGGGGGATTACCAGCATTTTGAAGGAGCTCTTATTGGCCTTGTTTAAAAGGTAGCCTGTATTTACTAGACCTGAATGTATCACCTGCAGCAAAGGCGTAACTCCTTTCTAATCTGATTAAGAGTTCACGGAAAGATTCCTTTCAATTTTACTGCATATAAATACCTTTCTCTAATGCACAGCTACTTAAAACCCTTTACTCCTATGACCAGATATAATTACATATATAACAACTTTATTTTTAGCCATTTTCCTACAAAAGTGTGTGCTACTGTAATTCCCATGAGCAAAGTATTAGGCCAGTATTACAACTACAGGAATCAGAACTTAACACATTTGAATAATTTTAGTTTTAAAATATTCATTTGTTTTAAGCTGAAACAAAAAAATAATAATCTTTATTCCCCAGCAATATTATAGCTAGCAGAGGTATTACAATGTCATTAGAGCTCATGTTTGAGTTTCATTCCACCAGTGCATGATAATGTCCTTTGAACCCTAAATATGATAACGAAATTTCAATTAATATATTTCATGTATGTTGGGTTGCCATTAGTTAGAATGGGCCAGTCAGTTTGCTCTTGAAACTGGAGTCACTTTTTTTTCCACGTACATAAGTGGTGAATCAGTAGCTCCTAAGTGTTAAAAGGTAGACCGGCATTGCCATATTTGTAGTATATATAGATGATATTATATCGAAAACAATCAACCCCAGGTTTGTGTTCCTCTCACCTGCATATTAATGTGGGAAATAATGGAACATACTTCTTATTCTACAGCAATGAACTGTCAGATGCTGAAAAATGGGACCAAAATCCCTATTGCAGTGAACACACAAAGTTAACTCGCTGTTTTACCACAAGCAAACCATCAGAAGTTTTTGGCACTGGCTTAGCAACAAAATTGTATCTAAACCAACAAATGCAGAGCATGATGCTTGTTTAGCTGAAAAAAAGGAAGATATTATAAGGAAGTGTAAAGAATATATGATATATTCTGAAATTCTGAGTTACTGCATACATGTGTACACATTATGGAAACATTCACACAATTTCATGTCTTTCAAGGATCTTTTCGTAGGAAAATGGGCAGCACTTCAGGCAAAATAAAAGCACAATTCCTAAAGAGGCTTTTTTTCTGCCTAGCAACTTTATCTGAAGACACATAGCAAATGCATGTTAAATATGCATGTGGTGCAAACCTGCAATCAAACTCCTAGGGCACATGTGCCGGAGTCAATATATCTTTGAATGAATACAAGATAGCAGTGAGTGATATTTGAAAATTTACCAATACTGATGTCATACCTGAGAAATATATCAGCATCCATCTCCTGCGGTCAGGCAGCTCGCTATGCTGTTATGTTACAGGCTCCAACTTCCCAGGCTCTGCTTAAGCAAAGAGGGCAGAAGGCAGAGAGTCAGTGAAGTGACTGAGGGCTGCTATAAGTGCACTCTCTTATTACAATATATGAGGGATCCCTTATAAAGGATAAGAGCTGTGGAAGTTCTGCCTTCCTCTCTGTACACCAGCCAACAGAGGTAAGACTGAAAGAAGATTAAGGAAGAAAAGAGTGTAAGCATGGCTCTGAATTACAGCATCTTTTCTGATCTGCTCATGGGATGTTATAGCTAGGTGATACATTCAAAAAATTGGACCAAAACCTGTAGGCTGTGGTCTAGATCAGACATTGCAGTCTAACAGCCTAATCCATACCCTGCTATTTTCCATCTGTTTTCGGATTCATATGTGCAGTATCTGTTAGCAATGTGTATTGGAATGCTGGGTGAAATCCATCAAAGTTTTATATACCTAACTTCAGTGTGAATTTCAGTAAACTGTCTTCTGTGCACACGAACAAACTGAATGGACAGTATTTGTATTCTTAGTGAGACTGATAAAAATATTTTAAGTATCACAATGGGGATTAGTAAAATTCAATAGATGCATTTTTTTAATTCTCTAAATTTGTTTAGGTAGATGTGGTCTGTGAAGAAGCTAACTGATAAAGGAGGAAAGAATTGAACATTCTCCAAACCCTCAGGCAGTGTCTGCTAAGCATTGGAAGGTCTCAGTCCCAAGGAAGTTAATTTCTGGTGTTAGTACTTCTCAGTTGCTCAAAGGCTGGAAGTTTTGACCTCCAGAGGGTTCAACAAGGTCTGCCTACTTTACCTACTAGAAGGTATCTGTCAGATCAACTCTTAAATGCAGCAAAACAGAAGAGAGAAAGCTTTCTGGTATAAGAGTTACCCACATTTTTTTTATATCCTTTCTTATGTGGATTTACATCATCTATCTCCTAGGAGCACATTCTGACCACTAGCTTGATGCACAATGACATATCCACCCTGAAATTTTCTCATGAAAGCTGTTTTACTGTATGTAGGAGACACAGCAAGATCTATATTGTGGGTTTCCTAAAAAGCACACCATCTAGCAACCAAGCCATTTTTTATTGTCCCTAGCTAAAGGAACAAGATTTATTGCCAAAAGCCTGACATGGAGGACAAAGCTCCTGTTTGCCAGGTGGGCAGTATCTGCGTTCTCGACATTTCCTAGCAACTGGTCTCCTGATTGAATTGTCTGGCATCTTTGTAATTGCGTTTAGGTGTCACACCAAGGGCAGCAGGTGCTGTAATACTAGGTACAGTTTTATATTTGGATCTAGATGGTGATAAAGAGTTGGTTCAATCCAGACTGTATACTGTTTGACTGCCACGGCAGCTGCTACTTCAATAGGCCATTGTAAAACAAAAATGTAACCTGCACACTACAAGTAACCTAAACCTCACCTTCACAGGTGTAGTAAGAATCCCTCTAGCATTCACATGTAAACTAATCTCACCAATGTAAACATTTTCTAATATAGAACTGTCTAGGAATATCGCACATTTTAAATACTATTTTCTTCATAATGCTTAAATTCAGAGATGTTATTACTATGTTATACAATCACCAAGTTTGTCTCACAAGAGTAAAGAAAATTCATGGCTCTACATTAATCACATCAGGGTGATCTGTAGTATTTGGATTCCAATAGTTTCTAAGAGATCATACACACAAACACATGAGATATAGACATACAGAGTTCAGAATGTGCATAAATTTAAATTAACTCTGAATGGGGTTTTAATGTATTCCCAAACTAAAAGAATGTGGAAATGGATATAACTAAACAGCTCAAAATGTCTATATTTGAACTTTATAGTAATTGGTCATCAGTCATTTGTGTCATATTTAAATTGTTCACATGCTGTTTGTTATAATAGTTCTGCTAAAGCTGAGAAGAGTTCCTCAATAATGATAATAATTTTTTTTTTTTAAAAAAAAAAGAAAATTTAAGAAAACAGTCAATGAAAAACCGAAACCAAGGAAAGGTTTGCATGAGAAAAACCAGAAAATCACATATTGGCAAAAGTTTTTTTTGTCTAAGCTGATATTTCTGGTCAAGAGCAGAGATAAAAATCCAATAAGTGAACAATGTAGCAATGAACAATGTTATATGTAACACAGGGGTATGAGGGCAACCACTGAGGACCTTTGTCTTGGCTGTTAGCATCTTGATCAAGTGCCATAAACACAAGGGTACCAGCAATCCTAGGGCCAATGTCTCTTCATAAGTTTCAAAAAAACTTTTGTGGATCTGAGGTCTAACAAGCACAGAAAAATCTGGAAAATCACAGTTCAGTGGGACAAAGACATTGATTGTTTCCTGCCCAGTTCTATTCATTATCTGTTTGTCACCAAATATAGGAAAAGAAAATTAATTCTGATGCTCTGACAGTTTCTCAAAATGCATTTGCTCAGCAGTTTACAAATACTAAATTATTTGTGAAACAATAATTTGACATTAAATTTCCAATAAACTTCATGTGTAGAACACACAGACAAATCATCTGATCTAGGACAACATTCCCTGTTTAATGCTGTATCCTGTTTCTAACAGTGCTCAGAGGCCCAGTTGCAAAGGCAACTATGAAACTGGAAAACAAAAGAAAAAAGAATCAAATCATAATTCCTGCAGACATGAGTATACCTGTAGTGTGCTGTATCTAATATTACACAATATAGAACTTATTTTAAAAAGTAGCACACTCCCCACTGGAATCTAAGCAGTATTTACTTTATATGTCACAGGATCATACTTAATGGAGGAGAATATTTTCCTAAAAAAAAAAAAAAAAGATAAAATGAAGGAGAGTCATTAAAAGTTTTATTCTTGCAGAATGTCTTTTTACTTCAGTGGAACAAAATATGCCTAGTGCTATTTCATTCAATAATGATTTGTGCACTCTCAGCTCCAGACGGCTGTCCATGTGATTAGTTGTTCTAGACAAATAGGATTGTTTCTCTGCTTCTGTAATTAATTCTGATGTGCAGGTCTGGACATTGTTTCTGTGTTGTGCCACTTTGATTCGCTTATTTAATTGAAAATGCGTTATGTTCACAAACATCAGAAAGAGTACGTTTGCAAAAGTCTGTTGAAGCAACTTTCAACCACAAGATGGCAATGGTGTTTACATTTTTTATTAGCACTTAGATTATGCTCTGTTATATAACCTACAGTTTGGTTTATGTTAAAAAATAATTATGATTTGACTCTGGAGTGGCATGTTTAAATCTCTAACCATATATCTAAAACTTTAGCTATGGCCTTCACACCATCAGGGAACATGCAGTGAGTCACACTATGAAAGCCATCCCACTGTCTCCATCAGTCACCTTCCAAGTCAAAGGAAGGCACGATGACACTGTGTTACCAGCCAGCAGATGGCTCATTGCAAGACAGCTCGAGCCCAAGGGACAAAATTCATTCACCAACACAAACTCACCGTCTCACACACACCTAGGGTGAGGTGCTTCATGCATTTTGTTTTTTCCAGGGATGTTCATTTGGTAACATGGATTTATTTTCTTCAGTAGCATCCTCATATCCATTCTTCACCACCTCTGAAAACTTAACCTGCCATTTTCTCTACATTTGTTGCCAAACTGGCTGGCTTTGTTGGTTAGTAGACTTTTCCTTCCGAGATGCTTGCGTTACTCTCTTCAGACAGGATCTAATTCCTACAGAAGGGAGCAAAATCACTACTTGATTTGACCAGGATTTGAAACTCCTGCTGTTTAGCTTCCTCCCTGTGACATTACTGCCCACACACCTTTACTCCATCATGATTTTAATATATATGTCTATGTATATTGTCCCCCCCAAAAAAAAGCAAAAAAAAAAAGAAAACCAAAAAAACCCAAACCCAAAACATTTTAAATGCAGCAGCAGAGCAGATACAGAATTGTCAAAGCAAACTCCTAACACTGCAATTGTAACTGCATTATATCCCTTGGCATGGAGCTTAGAAGTTAGTTTATTTAATGATGTGCTTAAATTTGGAATATAAGATTTTAGGTCAGGGAATATTTATTCTTATTTTTTGCCTAAAACATGCCTACAGTACAAGCAACAGACAGACATAAGTAATACAATACAGAAACACTAGAACATGGTAAACAGCCTCATCAACACTGATGAATATCATCTTGTCTATTTTATTATAATCTCAAGTATAGTAAGTAACGATTTCTGACACCCACAGGGTGATTTAGGAGCATGAAAGAACTCTTCACAGAGGAAAGCAAAGGGGACAAAATGAGGTCATAAGAAAGAAGGCCTAGTTCAATTTTGGCCATTAGAAGATTAAATCAACAATGGACACTCACGAACATTGCGTCGGGCAGAAGGAAGCAGGATGGGAATGTAGAGGAAGACTTCTTAAAACGCTGAGTGGTTTTGTGCAGAGCAATGGATTATTGATCCCAAAGACAACAATGGCAAAGAGGAGCATACAAACAGCTGTTTGGGCTCTGGGTCAGAAAGGCATCCTTATTCAATACATTATCTAAACATGTGAGCATATGATTCATTGCTGCTTTGAACAGAAATGCATTTCATAACTTTTTTGAATAAAGACCTAAATAAATATTGAAAGGTAGAAGATAACTACAGAGCCGTGAAAACAAAGGGAAGGTAGTATTTCAGGGCAGTTACCATAATTCTGAAGTCTAAGGAGAAGTCAAGAAGGGTGAAGGTGGCATTTGACTACATGGATGATGTTACCTACTTAAGTATAATTAGTTTTAGCATAATGGAAAGCATCTCAAGAATGACTTTGAAGACGCAAAAGAAGAACAAAGGACAGTATTCAGGAGGGTGCTGAATAGGAAGTTGGGAACAGTGTCACAGAACATGTGACATGTGATGTGTGAAGCTCTGGGGAAGCTCTGGGCTGTGCTGGTTACAAGACAAAAAAAAAAAAAAAAAGGATAGGAGGAGACAGAGGGAATTGGAAATGGAGCTGTTTGGGAAGGGAGAGAGGGATGGAAAGGGCTATTGTGCAGCTCAGCTGGCAGCCAGTTATGTCAGCCTGGCCCATGAAATATTTGAGTCTGGTTCATCAGTTTTCCCTAGAGGAAGAAGAGGAAAGTGTCACCTTGTGCTGGTGCTTCCACAAAAGGCAATGTTTTCTCCTATGCCTGCTGCTGTAAAAACTGATGATGCTGGGGGACAGTGATTGCTGATGAAGACCAGATTTCCAGACAGCTGTTGGCTCCTCTTGCTGCCCATGGAGCTGCCTTGCTACACATGTGAGGCACCAGCTTGCTCTCCTGCTGCCCTCCTTCATGCTCTCTAATATGTTCCTACAAGGCTAAAAATTCAGTGAGGCTTGGAAAAGTTGACTTATGGCTAAAATATGATTATGCATTAAGACTATTCATCAGAAACCTTCTTGTGTCATCCGAGGATGGGAAGCGATGGATGTGTTCTACAGTGCTTGCCTGTGGATACTCAGTCAAAGGCAGCTGGCATTTTGCCTCAATACAGATTGAAGAATCCGTCTACATGAAGGAGAGATTTCAGTATCTCACTCCAAGGGTGAAGAATCAGGACTGGATTTTCAATCGTATTTCTCACCCCAACTACTTCAGTGACCTATGGTAGCACAGTTTATTCCAGTTTTCTAAACGACTGGTAATTTTGGTGCCACACAGCCTGGTATTCAGACATGCTCAGCTACAATTTTCAGTTTAAATATTAAAGACTATATGAAAATGCTGCTACTGCATCTGGCCAAGTATCCCTGTATGTAATAAGGAGTCAGCTTACTTCCCAACAATGCTGAGAATTTAATTACATAATTAAAAAGCAATTGGAAGAAAAGCACTATGTAAATGTAAAGCATTATAATTTTATTAAATGTGTATCTCCAGCATTGCAGGGAAAGGATGCGATTATCTAATAAGCAACGACCTCTCATCACCAGCAATAAAAGACTTTGTGAAAACCACAAGCTTGTGCTGGCATAGGCTGAATTAAATGTCAAGAATATCAAGCAATGGTTTTAAAGTTTTCATTGCACAGAATGTTAAAAGAATTTCTGTTAAAACATGTACTGCCCAATCAGAATATTCTCAGTACTAATGGCTTTACAAATACTGGTGCAGATATTAACTGGAAGAGCTAATTTGGGGCTATTTGCTGTCATCAGTGCAGGTTTAGATGAATGAATTCTAATCTGACCCTCAAGAGTCAGTCTAGCTGAATAATAACAATGAAAAATGCAAGAGAGTAGCAATTTTAACACGGCTATTTCACAGACAAGCTTATTTTATGCATCAATAGCAAATAAATCAAGAAATTGAATGGACTTTCTGAATGTCTGTCACTGTTCTAAGTAAATCTATCTAGCCAGCATAACTATCAGTTCTAAAGATCGGAGAGTAAACAGACGAGGATTGCTTTATTTGGAATGGAATTCTTCATCAGGGGTGGAATTCTTCAGTTTATAGGGGTGAAACTTCCTTTTTTTGTTGCAATAAGCTGAACTATAAGATACGCTTACTGCTAGCATTTGCATTTCACTGATTATCTGAACAGAAACTGCACTAAAAAAAAATACTTGTGCAAACTTTATATAAACACCAAAGAATAACAGCTGACTTAGAACAGCTTGTTACACAGATTTGGTAGAAGGGACTTAGGGTCTTAGATTGGATATAAGGAAGAAATTCTTCACTGTTAGGGTGGTGAGGCATTGGAATTGGTTGCCCAAGGCAGTTGTGAGTGCTCCATCCCTGGCTGTGTTCAAGGCCAGGTTGGACGAAGCCTTGGGTGGCATGGTTTAGTGTGGGGTGTCCCTGCTTATGGCAGGGGGGGGTTGGAACTGCATGATCTTAAGGTCCTTTCCAACCCTAACTATTCTATGATTCTATGATAGTCAACATGGGTTCCACAATGGAAAGTTCTGCTTATGATAAGGTCATCTGTGAGATGACTGGGTTTGTGGTGAACTGCGCAAAGAACTAGCTGAAGGCCAGGGCTTGAAAGGCTGCAGTAAATGGGGCTAAATCTGTCTGGTGACAGGCACCAGCGGTGTTCCTCATGGTTCAATTCTAGGGCTTTTCAATGTACTTATCAATGATCTAGATGCAGGAGTTGAATGGATCATTAGCAGCTCTATTAATGATACTAAACTGGGAGGTGCAGTTGATTCTCTTGAGGGTCAAGATGCCATGCAGAGGTATCTGGATAGACTGAGACATTGGGGGAATCATTAACGGCAGAAAATTTAACAAGTTTGTATAAAAACCCCTCTGCCCCAGGTATAAATACAAATCAGACAAGGAGAGGCCCAAAAGAGGTGATTATGCCAGCCACGATGGGAACAGTTTGAAGCGATGCCAGTTAAGGTTTAGATTACACATGTAGGAAGTATTTATTTCCTGACAGGGTTGTCAAACACTGGAACAAGCTACCTAGAGAGGTGGTCAATGCCCCAAGCCTCTCAGCATTTACATATGTTAACTTTTGGTCAAACTTGAGTTGGTCAGTCAGTTGGACTAGATAATCAGTTTACAACTCAAATACTATTACTCTGTTCTGTTCTGTTACATTACATTCTAAGCCAACACTCTTTGTGGTACTGTATTTCAGAGGCAACCCCAGGGAGAGTAAGTTCCCCTTACAGGCCAAAGGAAGATCTCATGCATTTTGCTGCTCTCCCCCAAAGATCAGACAGCTACACTTAAGGGATCAAAATATCATTCTTGCCTGTTGCAATAGAATTGTGCACATCACCATATTAAATTTGAGCAACTCTACTTCACTGGGCAGCACTGATGCAGCATACAGAGACACAAAAAAAGCTGTATGGCCAGAAACAGTAAAAGACCCCACCCATTTCAGGGATGCACAAAAAGGATTCAGAAAAGAAAAAGGCCTTTGTTCATAACACATTGTCACATGGTACTCACAATTTCCTTGCTTTTCTGATGTAGGAAAAGGGCTACATGCATTTCAGTAAGCATGTGATTTGTTTGCTCATCCATGCCAGTGTGCTCCAGTACTCCATCTTGTCTCTGTTATTCTTGTCAGCAACAGAGACAAGAACTTCTCTGGGGTTTCTGTAAATAACCCCACCCTTAAAGCATTTCAGAAATGGTTCCAACAGAGCTGAAACATGCCACTTCCTCAGTAACAAGGCTTTTGTTTCTTTTGTTTGGTTGTTTTTTTGTAGGAGGAGTCCGCCTTTCTTCAAACTCTGACTTGTGAGAAAACACTGATGCCAACTGGAAATGCAGAATTTGTCAGGAGGAACAATTGCCATATGTTGTAGTCTGGATTGCTTCCTATCAAAAAGCATAAAGCCTCTGGCTGTGCCAACACTGTGCTTCTAAAAGGAAAGGCTATTGAACTGCTCAGCAGAGAGCACCCCATGGCTGTCTGGTACCATGTTCTCCATAGTGAGAGGACCACATGGGAAATCACGCTCATTGTTGGTAGCACCATCTGTGGCACACTGTTGTGGAGGAAGGCTGGGGAGGATGGGCTTCAGGAACTTGAACTCGCTGTTACCCGAGCCTGTTGTAA
>JBCJKH010048318.1:0-39199 GCA_039877255.1 Loriculus beryllinus | reverse complement strand
CCCACATCATGTGGGCCATTACTTGGGCATGGATGTTCATGATACCCCAGATATATCCCGATCGCTCCCACTCCAGCTTTATCAAATGGCCCAAATGAGTTTGCTATAATCAGCGAGTGGTGTAATTCTGTACAGAATATTAATTGCAATATTGGCCCCCTTCCAGCACAGCTCTTTACAGCTTTATTTAAACGTTGTTTGCTCTGATCTAATACTAGTTATAGATGTTATTGGACCTTTTTTGCCATTAACTGCATGAGGCAGGGCTGCTCCTTTCAACACATAGATCACCCAGTGCCCGGAATACTTATTTCAAAGCCCAAATATAACATTTATCATCTAATGAATCTGAAATTTGCTTGGACAGAGCTCAGTCCTACACCATAGAAGTCTGTGAGTATTTAATGAGAGCTAAACAAGGCCTGCATTGATATGATTTATGGATTTGCTGTTTATTTGCTAAAGGCTGCTTTACAAGACTTATATCACCACGATAATTACTTTAACTATGTCCATCTCCACGCCAATAATAAAACTATATGGACGAACCGCAATGAAATACCAGCCTTGAGCACGCAGGGCCAGAAAAATCATTCATGCTGCAACTATAGCAACTACTAAAATAGCAAAGCACGCGGATTTCTGCCACGAACCTGTTCCGAATGTCCAAAGACACTGTGTGCCTCCAGCTTTATATACCAGCTCCCAAAATATCCGAATCCTGATAGGATGAGAAAATACTGTCATGTTCTTGCACCAGGCCAATTACAAAGCTGTAGTTCCTGTGCCGGTAAAGATGTTTCCTGTTGATAACACAAAAGGACAACATGGCACTTAGCTGCTAATGTTATCTGGGACCCTCGTGACCTCTTGGAAACTTGAACAATTGCAGAGTTCACAACACGTAGAAGCCTCTGCCTTGTGCTTTTGTTGTAATAAATAAGCAAGGAAGAAAATAAACACTGGTTCCATGTGCTCGCCTTTGGTCAGGGAGCAATTAGAGGTGGCTGGGACGTAGATGAGAGCTCAGCTCTGGTAGCAAAGGGTTCCTACCTCTGTCGCAGCGCAGCACCGGACTGCTAAGTCCTTTTCTAAACAAATACAGTGAAAAGGGGGCATTTTGCACGGTGCCATTTTCTTTTGTCGGTTTTAAGCATCTTCCTTTTCTACTTTAGACTGGGGTTTTTATGGCTGAAGATGAAAACCCAGATTTTCTTTGCTTATAACATTGGCAGTTGGAAACAGACCTCATTTGTGTCCTTTCCCCCAAGCTCTTTCTTCAGCTTTCCTACAGAAGACTCTTCAGGCTCTTTCCATCTGTGGAGCTTTGTCCCATCTCCTTGGCTGGACCACAGCAGTCACTGGTACACAGCCTGGAATGCAGCATGCCCAGAGCTTTAAGGAAGAACTTGCTGCAAATACAAAACTGCACCTGGATTTGGGTGTTACATTACCTCTTAGCTGGCTCTTTCTGACACACAGTTGAGATCTCTTATCTGCCACACAACGGGTATTTGCCAGCACATTCACAAAACCTCCTAAATCCTGACACAAGGAACTCAGTACCTGTGCCTGCTCCTGGGCTTTATGGGACTCTCAAATCCTTCATTCTCTGTTGGTGCAGGAACGTGCTTACCCTCACCAGGACATCAGTAGCAGAACCAGCAACTTCTATAAGCCCTGTAACTAAGGCTTAAAGTAGAAAAAAACAGGGTGAGATTTGTCCTCTCTACAAGTTGGAGCAAAGGCTCGAACCTGGTCACCCAACAGGGCAACCCTGAGCCTGCCAGAAAGGAATCCCTCTATGGAGCCTTCCATGAGATCCCACAGGTACAGCAAAGACTTGGAACCCAGTGGCTTGAAGATTCATAACTAACACCTTTATGGATTTAACCGAGTCAGCCTCATTTCCCAAGACATTCCTTTCATCCTGCAAAATCTGTGGTGCAACAACCACGCTGCTTCAAATGGTCTAAAAGTCTCAAATGAAGTCGAGGACTCTCCCTATGAAGGACAGAAAAGGGTTTTTTTTAAATAGAAAACACATTTTTAAAGCCTTATAATTGACTATTTGTGCTTTAATTCAGTGCTAAGGGTGAGTCCTTTCAATGCTGCTTGAAACACCCCATCTGCTCCTCATTGCTACCTGCCCAACTGGAAGAGCAGGGAGAAAACTAGTCAGCGTTTTTCCTTGCTCTATTGTTATTCCTGCTGGAAAGAGGCAGAACTTCTTGCGATGGTTTCCTTTGAGCAGTGCTTATTCACAGCAAGCCACAGTGGGAGAGGGTGGGAGGCAGAGTTCATTCATTTTTGTAGCATAACATCGAGCAGATTGTGTTTGGATTTCACTGGGTATTTGTTGTTTTACGTTTCTTCGCTTTATATTGGAGAAGGGCCTGCAAGAAAACTTTGATCCAAGGTACAAATCCACAGCCAACATTTGAACTAAGCCTACAAAACTTTTCTCCAGGACTGGCCCCAGCCCTGCACGCTGACTCTGGGAGTGCCTTGTTCTTCACATTGCTGAGCATTTGATGCAGGCCTCTTTCTGCTTATTTATTTGACCATCAGCCTGCAAATGAACTCGGAGCCTCCAAGTTCTAGCCCACATTGTTTTCAGAGTAACCCAGAGCAATTCCACCTACAGCACAATGAAGCTGCATCCGTGCAATGCTGCAGCTGCCAGGGCAGTCAACAAGAGCAGAATGAGCATTAAGAGATGCTCACAGCTCAAAGGAAGAAAGGAGAGGTCATACGTTAAGCTGGCCATGATTTTTGCTGTTAAACTCAAAATTAGCCAAATCCTCTGATCCAACCAGTCTGCAACACCCACAGAGCAGCAGAACTGCGGGAAGTGGATTTAATGTGATGCCACTGATTTTGCAGGGCTCTCGATGATCTGAGTTTCAGATGGCTGCTTGCACCAAGTTCCTAATAAAACAGTCCCTCATTTCCATGAGAACAAACACAGAACTGAGTTAAAAGTTATCTTTCAAAAGCACATTATGTTTTGCTGTTTAGGAAGTGAGGCACAAGGCCCAGAGCCAGATGTGCTGCTGCCCGGAGCAATGGTCACGTTGTGAAGATCCCACATCCAGAGCTGGCCATGATCTGCACACAGACCCCACGGTGCCAAAACCAAAGAGATCAAAGGTACAGCCCAGCTCACCGGCCCCAGGAAGTGAGGGAATACAGAAAGACCCAAACCTAATGCGCTAATGACACAGTGGAATAACTCCAACAGGGAACCTCCTGCATCTGAGTACAGCGAGAGATGTGACTGCGCTTGCACAAATGCTGAGTCAAGACAACACGCCCCAGCTACAAAAGAAACAAGTTTTATCTGTGCATAGAGAGGGCAGGACTCATAGAACATTCCAGGCTGCACAAAAATCACAGTGGAGAAGGTGGTTTATGATGGTTTGTGATTTCGGTACGACTCCTCCTGGAACATAAAGGACATTGTTGTATCATTAATTACCATAGCAATGCAGATTATTCATCTTGTGCCTTAACTTTGCTCTCTCACGCTATTTTCTGCAAGGCCATCAACCCTCGTGGTGCCAGGGCTGCTGAAATTACAAACAGCAGTGGGTGTCAACCACAGAGGGGAAAAAAAAGCGCTGAACGAATTGCAACACACTGCATTTGGCACTAGATAAAGCTAGAAATGCCAAGCCCATTTCTTATCAGAGAAGATACGGTCAGAAATAAACAGGTGCAGTCCCTTAACCCCAGACAAACCCACTATGGATAAAGTCTTATTGTCTCTTTTTATGTGTAAAAATGTGTCATAGACAAAACCGGCTAGAATTAGAGTTGGGAAGCAAATACAGGCAGTGCAATCAGTACACAAGCATAAAGGATGTTAATAACTAGGAGTAGAAACATTTAAGAGAACACCAAAGAAAATCCCTCCAGTGGGAAGGCAGATGTGGAATGAAGCTTTCCTCTGGCACCCACTTTACTTGATTGGGAAGCAGGTTCTGGCTTCTTTTATTGAAACAATGAGTTTTCTCCAGAGATAATCAAATGGGGGGGGGGGGAGGGGGGAAGGGAAGAAGATGCTCTCTCACACACGCTGTATCAAACAGGAGCTTTCAGACCAGCTAAGCCTTAATTTGTGACCCAGCAAGGTCCTAACCAATATACAACAAACAACAAGTAGCTGCTTCAGGGGCACGGCAGAGCAGCTCATGCTCTGAGCTGATGCCCCCTGCTCTGCTTTGCAGTATCACCACTATCAGAAACATGGGAGTAACAGAAAGAACAGAGAGAATCTAAAACTACACAGAGAAGTTACCAAACTCCAACAATCTGACTGCATAATCCTAAAAATCGAATACTATCAGATAGGGTTTTTTCAGAGGCACTAAAATAGCTTCACTGTCCAAAGAGACACATTTAGTACACAGTTTGCACGACTGCCGTCATTAACACACACAGCGAGCTCCGAATGCCATCTACTGGTAGTAGTGGCCGTGAAGGGAACAAAATAAAGGACAGTTTATTGCAATCTTTCATTCTAAGAAAGCCAAGAGATCAGATACACACACATACTACTACAGGAAGTAACACTACCTATTTACCGCAGCGGGGAGTGCCGTTGACTCACCTTGCGGGACAGCTATCTAATCGGCTAGCAATTAAATAATGAGTAGATGAGGTTGGTCTTGCATGCCAAGAAAGGGAGAGGGGAATGCTTCCTGCTGTTGAAATATCTGAGCCAGCAGTCTGGGTTAGGATACAGAAGGGAAACACAGGCTGCTTTTTTCCTCGGTGAGCTTGCTTCCCACGGTATCACACAAGACTGCAGAGAATGTTTAAACATCAGGAACAGTGATTTCAGAGCCACTTAAGTTTAGTTTTTCAATATTCCAAATCCCAGGTAACACAGCTATGAAACCACGTGGAGCTGAAAACACAGATGGGACACTCCACTGCTTACCTGAATTGTGCAAATTGTCTTTTAGAAGTATTTTGTATTAGATATTTATCTGTAAGGCAGCAGACCATCAAACTTAGTTTTCCGTACTAGGCAGAGAACAGAAGGCACCAAGAGAAGGAAGATTTAGCAGCTGCTCTGAGAACAAAGCTTACAAATGATAAACAAATTACTCCTTGAATAAGAGCTAGAGATGTTTGAGCACTGAGTTTGTGCCTTTCTGCCCAAACAACCCAACACTTCAACAAGGAATGGATGAAGAGTATGGGTTTATTTTGCTTTCTGAAATAGAGGGTGATAATGAGCACAAGTTTAAGGCACAAAGGCAGACCTGGCGGAGAACAAGAGGTGAGCAAAGGTTTCCTCAGTACTTGGTTGACAAATCAGGAAGAGGAATACTTTTATGAAGTCAGTTCCAATCACCCAGGCCTTGTATCAGAACAGCTGAGGGTACATGAAGATTAGAGGGTACAATCTGAAGTACAACTGACCCAAAGCAGAGTTTTCGCCCTTTTATTACTTCCTGGACAAGCACGGCTGATGCCTCATCACTGAAACAGAAATAGGAGAGAACACTGTCCTAGTCTGCAAGATACAACCCTTAACAGGAAAACAAACAGTGATCAAGAATCACATTTTACAGACAAGTAATAGAAGTGAACACTTGGAAGAAAAACAATCATGAGAGGATGATTTGTCCACCAGTTACAGTTTTAATATAAAAATGTTCAGTCCAGTCATAAGCTTCATTGCTCACATGAAAATGAGTGGTGGAACCAAATCTTGAGAATGATTTGTTTCAACATTGAGCTTGTGACAAATACACTAACCTTACTGCAGAATACACACATCCACACCTACCACTGCCTAACTGGTATTGCCTCGGTACCAGCAGAGATCAGTCCTTCCTGAGGCAGATCTTCCTCTAATGTCACAGCAGCTGCACTGCAAGGGAACTTAATTGGCTCTTTTTGCTAACAGTACATACTGTATACCCAAGTATATCTATATATAGGGTCTACAAGGATTTAGTGGGGACAATGAGTGAAATGTCTTCTCAATCTGGCGGAAGAGTCAAGGACTGTCACCAGAGTGGTGCGGAGAAACCTTGAGCACAGTGTAGTACATCACCTTTGCGGACATATATTTAGATTCTGCTGGCTTAAGTTTAGCATCTGTCAGGAGTACTAAATTCAAACCAAAGCATTCTACAAACTGTTTATAAAGAAAAATACTGATAACCATCATTTTTTCTGGAAAAAAAACCCCAAACAAAATTAAATCAAAATAACTATGTACACCCATGCCAACCTTAGCTTCTCAGAATACAAAATGAAACGGCATGTAAAAAACCATAATACCTTTAAGTTCAACATTCTGAACTGTTATCCATCTGCCAGGAAGCTAGAATTCTAGTTGTTTACAAATGGAAAAGACTGAGAAAGAAAGCATCTCCCTTAGGACAAATAAAGTTAAATTCTAGCAAGCTATACCAAAAAAGGGAAATATTTACCCTAAATTAAAACAAAGGCAAGCTGGAATTAAAATGGCAACTGTATTTTTATCAGCCTCTTCATCAACAACAATCAATTTGCCAGAAGAGGTTGGAGTATGTTACTATCATCTGGAAAAATAACAGTAAAAACCCCATCTTCCTACCAAATGTCATCACTTCCAAAATGGTTTTGATCTTTCTTCCAATAATTAATCTAAGGTTTTATGCTTACTTATTAGTTTGGAATTTGTTTTACAAATAGAAATTAAAGGAAAGCAAAAGCTCATCAATTGGCAGAGCGTTTCCATGCATTCTGACTAACTCAAACTAGCAATCATCATGCTTCTACAGAGATGTTCCCATAGACATTTACTTCTGTGATCCCTTGTTCTTGGTTAACTTAAGTCTTCAACAAACCCATATTTTCATTTCCAAGTCCTTCACTTGAAGTTGCTCTGTCAAACTGGTTTGAAACCATGCAAATGAAGAGCAAATAGCAACTGTTGATTTCACATAGTTTCAACTCATATTCCATTAATTTTTATAAGTTAACAGAGCTTTGAATGAGCTAAGGCACCCATATGCCCAGAAAAAAATAAATACCTTGGGCTAAATACAACCAAGTGTTCAGCAGTCATTTTAATTGCACAATTGTCTCCCTAATTTGTAGCATAACCCTGCCAATGTCTTTAGAGATCCTAAAATATGAATACTAGAAACTTTGTGGATGTAACAGACAAGGCATTGACAAGACATTCTCAAGGTCTGTTCTGTATTCCTGGCTCCTCAAGGTAACTGCTACTCAGAATTAGCATTTAGCAGCAAGATCAGCATGTTCTAAGAATGAAATAAATATTCACACAATCAATACTAATGGTTCAAATGCTCAAACACATTATTGAAAACAGTAAATTTCCAATCTCTGTCCTGCCAATCCAAGACTGCAGAAACAAGACCCTTGGCAACAACATTCACAGCTCTCAGTACCACAGAAGCTTCTGCAAACAAATTCCAGGCCTGAAGTTTTGTCATCTGTGGAGCTTGCGAGGGATTTTACTGTGTTCGAAGCTGGTAGTCTGTAAAGGGGAAAAAAGCCAAAAGTGGTTTAGTAAATCATTTCAAAATTTGCAAAGCAGATGAGCAAATGGGGATGAAGAGACATGAAATAAACCCATAACTTTGCTTAGAATGGCCATGATAATGAGCTCTAAAGTGATTAAGGTAATTGCAGGCAGACTAAAACTACCACCCCCCCCTTTTTACTTGCTAACAATCTAGTATCTTTCAGTAGACAGTGTCTCATACATCTTGAAGCCAGCAGAATAGTATGCGTGAGTGATCTCTTTTTAAATTTACATTCCAAAAATCTCACCAAATCTCTGCTTAATTACAAAATACTGAACTATCCCATTGGGTTTCATTAAGACACCAAAAAAAGGTGACTGGAAAAAGCAGCAAACCTTAATTTGTGTCTAAACCATACAGTTTAATATATAGGAATATGAGCAAACTGCATTTGTGCGTTTCTATTTGGAACTTTATTCTAGGGAAACAAAATATTCAAGCTGGGGATGCCTTCTTGTGTCCTCAACATAGGGAGGACATGGAGCTTTTGGAGCAAGTCCACAGGAGGCCATGAGGATGATCAGGGCCTGGAGCACCTCTCATATGAAGACAGGCTGAGAAAATTGGGGCTGTTCAGCCTGGAAAAGAGAAGCTGCATGGAGACCTCAGAGCAGCTTCCAGTGTCTGAAGGGGGCTACAAAGATGCTGGAGAGGGGCTCTTCATCAGGGACTGTAGCGATAGGACAAGGGGTGATGGGTTCAAACAGCAACAGAAGAATTTCAGGTTAGAGATAAGGAAAGAGTTCTTTACTGTGAGGGCGGTGAGGCACTAGGGCAGGTTTAGCCAAAGAGGTGGTAGATGCTCCATCCCTGGCAGTGTTCAAGGCCAGGTTGAACAGAGCCTTGGGTGACATGGTCTAGTGTGAGGTGACCCTGCCCATGGCAGGGGGGTTGGAACAGTATGATTTTAAGGTCCTTTCTAACCCAAACCACTCTGTGATTCTGAGATTCTACTTACCTCCATTCTGGGTAATATAACGAACCCATGGGAGAGCCTGATAGCCACTTTTCTCAATTATCTTTAAGTAGCGAACCTAGAAAGAAAGGGATGTCTAAGAAATAAAGTCTCCAATGTAAGCCAAGCAGCATTCAGCAAAGAACATAAAAATAAGATTTTGGTGGGGGTCATAGAACAGGAATCATTGAGATAAGAAAAACTTGTGCATGAAGAGCCAAAAAATACTCGTCAGTATTTCTGTTTTCAGCTACTAACCTGGATTCCTGAAGTGGTGAAATACGGAATCTCAAACTTTACACTTATGGGAGGTTTTCCTTCCTTATCTTCAGCTTCAACACTTGGAAGTCCAAAGTGGGCTCTCATCAGGTATTCTTTTCCACCCTAGCCAAAAAGGACAGATTTTTTTCTTGAAACAAAAAATACAACACACTTCCAACAGCACAAGTGGTATGTTCTTAATGTCAAATCTCTGAGCTCCACCATCCCTTCAGCTCTTCTCTAGGACTTTAAAGTGAGCACTTGTTTTTATTTAAAAAATGTTTTGGTTTTCTTTAAGATTCAGATAAAACTAGGACCAGCCTGAGGCATAATTCATTTTTTTCCAGCCTCATACTCAAATGAAAACAATGCTGCTGCCCTTTTGAATTAAACAGTGACAGACAGCTGTACCACCATTCCATTAGCATTTGAAAGAGCTCATGCACATGGAACCACCCAAGAAGCACAGTCTGACAAACTGAAACAGCTGTCGCTAAAACCTAGGCCAAGGGATTACACCATCCACAGACCTGGCTCAAAAATCTGCTAACCTTGTTCTGAAGAAAACATCCCAGTTAAACTAATATAAACAGCAGTATCTTAAACACCTATTAGCAAGTTCCAAACCTCCAGCCAAGGGAGAAGAGGAAGAAGCCAATACTATTAGATATTAGAATCTGCTTCTAATAGGCAAAGTCTGAACAAGCATAAAATATTAATTAATTATTACACTATCAGGCAATAAGACTAAAAATAACACTTACTGGAAAAGACTTAATGGACCACACAATTTCACTGTTCTCTGGAACCCATTTGACACTTCCAACAGTGGTTTTAAACTTTGGCGAGTCCGCATCGTTTGGAACTGGAATGTGAATCTCCACGTTGTTGGCAGTTGATCTTCGTTTAAATTGACTTTTTGCCTGAAGAAATTTAAAAACTGTATCAGAAAGGCAGCCCTCTAAATATTTCCATTATGCTAGCGAGTGCTGAGACACACAATTCCCCCCGTCCCAACCTACATAGTGAGGAACAGAGCTGTAACACGCGCTTACTAATGAAGTTACAAAAGCCCAACTGCTGGTCAAGCTTTGAGAACAAATGAAAGACTGAAATTAGCCATTATTAGAATTGCTGACCTTGATCATGTACTCGATGCGGCTATGGGAATGTTTTTCAATCACAGACTCAATCCAGATCAGTGGTTTTACCTAATCGGGGAAGAAACACATTTAACAGCTGTAGTTTTCCTTTGACATGGTCATTCCAGTGTTGCTTCCCCATGAAGCTACACTCAACATTTGAACCCCACAGAAAACAAAGTCTGTGGTGCTTGTAATGATAACCAAGCTGGGGTTTTATTAAAAATACAATAATACAAATGAGCAAGCACTGATATGCCACGGACCAAGGACCAAATTCTTGACTTTAGTCTGAGGACAAAACCATCAGCGTGTTATCAGCATCGTTCTCAGACTAAAGTCGAAAGGAGAAAAATAACTGCTCCAGCTGAACGAAGGACACTGGTCAATTGCTACACTGACATTTCATCACGCAGTTAGCTTATAAAGTCACCACAGCAATGGTACTTCAGGAACAGTTTCAACAGTAGTTGAAAATACAGAGGCTTACTGACAAGTCCAAACTGATCCTTCCTCCAAAGAGAGCAGCACAAAAAGCTCCATTAATAGTTGATTTGCAAACTACCGTGCTGCCCAGATTTTAAGGAAAACAAATAATTAAGGGAAAGCTATTAGCAATGCTGCCTACAGTCTGAACTGTTATCATGGAAAAAGCAAACACCCAGACTCACGTGGGTATTGAGGCGATAAGACATGAGCTCAAACTCTCCATCAGGCGGAATGAAAGAAATTGTCCTGTCGTTCTCAAAGCGAGAGAGACGAACGCACTGATGAAACTTCACATCTTCCAGTTCTACTGATTTACTTTTGCCACCTAGATATAAATACGTATTTCAAGGTGCTGCATAGCTGACGTCCAAAGTCTCATCAGTGCCAGCCACACAGCAGAGCTGTTGTCTGCTGACATTCCTCCCTTTTAACCAGTATGTTTGTTAGCTTGCTACAGCTTTTTCGGGCTACAGAAGTCCCAGTGAAAAAAGGGATGAGGAAACCTAGATGGTTACCACACATTACCATGGTATTCCATCTTTGCCTGCTAGTGTCACACAAGACCCAATGTGGTTTTCTACACTGAAAAAGGGCGCATTTCTACCATCTTTGACTAAATCCTCTCAGCTGAACTTCAGCTGACTTCAGACAGCATCTTTCATGATTATTGCGGTTTCACTGAAATACTCACGGCCTGTATTATCAAAGAGAACTTTGTCATTTAAACCCAGGCGTAGCTCTGGCATTCCCGAGAGGAAGACTCGCATTTTAATGGATCCAACTATCTCACTCCGTAAGACATTTCCATTGGCACTGACCTGAAGTAAAGCAAAAAGAAAGGTAAGATTGCTCTGATGGGATACATTACGACATCAAGCGCTCCCACCCCATCCTCATGTCTCAAGTCTTCTAGGATGTCTTCTGAGAAATTAATCCAGCAGATTAGAATTAGATCAGGAAGGTGATGGGCAGAGACAGAGGAGGGAAGGACAGATCAGAAATCAGCAATTCAGGTTAGATAGAAGGAAGAAATTCTTTACTGTGAGGGTGGTGAGACACTGGCACAGGTTGGCCAGAGAAGTGGTGAATGCTCCATCCCTGGCAGTGTTCAAGGCCAGGTTGGACAGAGCCTTGAGTGACACGGTCTAGAGTAAGGAGACCGTGTCCATGGCAGGGGTTGGAACTAGATGAACTTAAGGTCCTTTCCAACCCAAACCATTCTATGATTCCACAACGCATACAAGTAAAGCATTATTTGTCTACTGGATGTCATTATGGGAACTTGGGTCTTAATAACTGATGTTGTTTTGAGCAGCACAGGCCACCAGCCACATTCAACCTGACTTTTTATTGCAACTTGCAGGTTTTCAGACAGTAAGGCACTTCCACCACTTTCCATTAAGATTTTCATTCAAAGTTACAATAAAAGGTACCCACCAAAAGGTTAACAGACTCTATAACATCCAGGAAAACCTCATTTTTCCTGTATTTTATCCCTTCTGATCTCCATGATACAGCATTGGTAACAGTTGCAGGTGGACGTGGAGCTCCAGTTTCAAGTTTGTGGCCTTCCTGAGTGATGTACCTTTACACATAATTGGCATGAAGAAAAGGAACATTAATTCTTTTGCTAGCTAGACCAAAGCAAAGCATTTGTTTGCATATAGAAGGATGCTCAAAACTTTCCAAGAAGTCTGTCACTGTAAGTGACACAGAATGATACTTACTCTTGTAAAATTTTACTATCAGTGGTTTGTGGGTAACCAAAATCCATAAGCTCATCTAACAACTCATAAATAATAACAAAATTGTCCCTAATGCTCTCTTCTTCCAACTCCTTGAAATATTCAGAAAAAACCTGAAACAAAATGACAGGAGGGAGAGGAGGGAGGAAGATGTTAACTGAGGGAAGTACAGCACATTCAGAATGTATTCTTGTCTCTAAAATGACAAGTCTTAAAAAGCCCCAAACCAAACGCCATCATTCACAAACAGCATTCTATTGAGCAGATTTAGCCTCAGAAAATCCACCTCCATTAAAAGAGTTAAAAGAATCCTAAAAGCAACTCTTTATTATAAAAAATAGTTACTTTGGAGAAAATCTTTTTCACACCAGGTACAGATGAACCAACTGTAGGAACTACATAATATGCCACTACTCATGCACCAAGTTCACCATTCTCCTCCATGTTCTCAGGCCTTGTGCAACTACTTTACAGCAGTGTCACATTCTTTGCCTACACAGCTACAAAATATCAATTCCATTACTACAGGAAGACAGTTCTACAAAATAACCAAATATAAATTAAAAAATGCTATTGCCATAGAGTTCTTTATCCATGGGAAAGCTCTATGTATTTATATTTAGATTAGATTTAGACTGAACTGAAAAGAAGCCAGAGGTGACTTTGGAGATTTCATACTCACCTGAACTACTTTATATAAAAATGAAAACACCAGTGACACACAAGCATTTTTCTTAGAGGTTGCAACAACTGGCAAAGGATGTTCAGGAAAATGCATTCAAAGTCACTACTCAAAAGTTTAATAAATGCCTTTAGCAAATTAGAATTGGCAAAAAACCCCACAGAGTTAATTCACAGTTACCTCTGGTCTAACAAGAAATTAAAATAACCTTTTGGGAAAGAGTAGAATTCATATAAACCTATTTCCGCACCCTGTGCTGCTGGTGCACATTGCACTATGCAAAGCATAAACCAACCTTATTTAATAAAGCCTCCTTATGTTACTTCACCATTCTCCAAGCTTTGCATTTACACACAAAACAACACAAATATTGTAGCAGCTCTCTGTATCTCAGGAGTTATCTGCAGTATAAAGGATACGATACAAGTTGTTATGTTTAATCCACATAAAACGAACTCCTCCATGTGCTAGAATGGGAGAGAGTGTCCCCTCTTCTTCCTTTTCCATAAGGATTGGCATAAAATGCTCCACCTCTGACATGTCCACATCTCCGCGGTAATTCCGACAGATAAGAACCTATGACGAGAGCGACAAACCCATCTTTTTTTTTCTCTCTTTCGTGAGATGATGTTGCCATGCAAGGCCAACGCACAAGGTACTGGAAAGGCGCCATTAAGTAACTTCAACTTCACTCCAGCCATTGCACAAACGCAAACTACAACGCTAAAACTGATTCCTTTCACTGCAAAGTCACGTATTAATGCTTTTCACTGTTCTTCACCTATTGCTGCACGAGCCCTAGAGACGCTTTTAAGACGGAAAAACAAGCCAGCTCCAACGAGACAAACTACCTCCAATTAGTGCAAAGATTAATTACCCCTGGGCTGCCCAAGGTCGCACCTCAGCTCTCCGCAGCCACCTCCCTCAGCACCTGGAGCTGAGCCACAGGCCACGTCTCTCCCGCTGCAGCTGAAGCCCACATTGCCACATGAAGCCCGGCTGGCAGCAAGGAGGTGCCGGAGAGGGGAGCGCGGCTCCCGCAGCCCCCAGCGAGGCCGGGGCACCCTCCGGGCTCCTCAGCACCCCCTCAGGGGCGAGGGACGCCGCTCCTCCGCCTCCAGCCCCGCAGAGCCGCGGCCGAGGCCTCACCTTCCCCTTCAGGTCCAGCACGTAGACGGCGCTGGCCGACATCGCCGCCGCCCCGCCGCCCGCCCGGGCCGCCGTGTCGCCCGGCCGCACACGCACCGACTTCCGCTTCCGGGAGGAAGCGGCGCAACGAGACCCGGCTGCTGCGCGGAGGCGCACGCGCAGGACATCGCGGAAGAACACGTTGAGTGCGGTACTAAATAGTCCCAGGGTCTTTCCCCCCTCCCCCCCCCCCCGCCCCATGGTGGTGAAAGCAGCACCGGGATAAGAGGGGGAGGTTTGTCCAGGCTGGAGTGGGGCTTCGGGCAGCAAGAGCAAAGGGATGGTGTTCACAGTCAAGAACAATATCCACGTTTAAGAGGCATGTTGGGGTTTTAATGGAGGTACATGGTTTATGTCATCTCTCAAAGGCAGTTACGAGTTATAAAGACAGAAAAGGCACTACCACGCGCAAATTCTTCCCCCCCCCCCCCCCTTAGACATAAATCAGCACCATTAAAAGGATGAAAGCGGGATTTTAATAGTGACATTGAAGTTACACGTTACAGCAAACCTCTGCCTCTAAATGAAAAGAAACTATACAATTCCTCTGTCTTGCAAGAGAAACTTCTGCTATGAGAGGCTGCCAGGCTCTGGATGTCTGAAAAGAACTGTATCAAATAAATAAAGGAACCCTCTGCAGCTGGCAAACAGCAATTGATTGTGGCCTTAATGTTGCTGTAAGCACTAAAACCCCCCCAAACCCGCTGCACCTTCATAAATCGGAGCTCATCAGAAAAGAGGGATTTCGTTAAACATTCGGTTTCAAAACCCAAACCAATGAAATAAAAGTACAAACCCATCAACATTCGGGAGATAGATAAAACAGTCAGTGTGGAGGTCACACACGTTTACATGGCAACCCTGTTTAACACCAACAAAACACACCCCCTGGTCCAAAGCCTTGAGAAGCAGCCCATTCACTTTGTCCAGCTGACTTTGGGAATGTCGTAGTGCTCAGTCAGAGTATCCAAGTGCCTGTTGAAGTCCTAAGGGGAGAGAAAGAGGAAGAGAATGTTGAATATTTGGCGCTGACATCACCACAAGGCCCCGCTTCCGTGTTTCATAGAGGCAAAACAACTCAACAAGCCCCAGCAGCCTGAGTGTATCAGGATAATTCAGCTCACCTCCACTCTCTGCTTATGGGTTTTGGATGCTTTCTTCAGGATCCGCTCCATTTGCTGCAGACACAAAAGAGCTCAGTCATCACCAGCACTCACAGCCCCTCAGGGGCCTCCTCTGAGGGCTCCAACTGGGGGTTTTAAAGCCGTTTTTACCCGCTTCTCCTGCATCTTCTCGTAGGCCACCTGCGCCGGGGTGCGCTTGTCCAGCCCGCGCTTCTTCTCCTCCTCCTGCTTCTTGCTGCTCACGATCTGCTCCAGGATCTGGGCCTTGTCCTTTTCCTTCTTCTTCTTCCTGCGGGCGGAGGGCGGTCAGGGCACAACCTCGGCTGCCCACCCGATGGCTCCCTCCCCGTTTCCCCCCCGGTTCCTCACCGCTTGCCGGCCCCCAGCCCCGCTCCGCTGCCCTTCAGCCGCAGCGGCCCCCGCTGCACCGCCTCGTAGTCCGCCATGGCTCTTCCGCCGCGCCACGGCGCCCCCTGGCGGGCGGCGTCGTTACCAAGGCAACGCCGCGGCCTCCTCCAGCCGTGAGGGAAGGGACAGGGCCGCGGCCGGGGCCGGGGCCGGGGCCGGGGCCGGGGCCGGGGCCGCGCTGAGGGGAGAGAGCGGAGCTCCGGGATGCACCGGGATCAACCGGGCCCCGCACGCTGTGTGTCCTCCGAACAGCGCCATTCCCAACGGGGTCTGAGGGGGTTTTATTGGGGCTGTGCAGGCTGGAGAGGAGAAGCTGCGTGGAGACCTCAGAGCAGCTTCCAGTGTCTGAAAGGGGGCTACAAGGATGCTGGAGAAGGGTTCTTCATCAGGGACCGCAGTGATAGGACAGGGGGGAATGGATTCGAACTGAAACAGGGGAGATTTAGGCTAGATATAAGGCAGAAACTCTTTCCTGTGAGGGTGCTGAGGCGCTGCCCCATCCCTGGCAGTGTTCAAGGACACAGGGGCTTGGAGCAAGCTGCTCTAGTGGAAGGAGTCCCTGCCCATGGCATGGGTTGGAACTGGATGGGCTTTAAGTCCTTTTCCAACCCAAACCATTCCATGACTCTATCTGAAGGCACACTGATGCGTGAGGCCAGTCTTCCTTCACTGAGGGGAGCAGGAGACCGAGCCCAAGAAATGAAGGTTATCAATAGATAAAGGCTGTGGTTGTGCAGCCTTCTCTTCCTCCATCCCTTGTTTTTCATATTCCATACAGCCTGTCACATCATATGTCTGTTCACATGTATGAACTATGTATATATGTATATGCACTGTATACGTATGCATGTCACGCTAATAATCATTAACTGGTGGTAATGTATATCAACAGATAATGCAGAATAAAGGGACTGGACTTTACAGATACTACCTCCAGCACAAACTACTGTACATTACTGTACAATGAATATTACAGGGAACAGCGAAAAGGAAAGGATGTTACAGTGAGAAGGAAAGGGTTACCATCACTGTTGCGAAATCCTCATATTTGGTGTTAATTCTTAAAGCAGACGGACACCACTGATGCTTTGCAGTTAATTTACCATAGGTGAAGGAGTGAAAAAGCGTGCCCCATGAAGTCTTCCTGCTGCTTCAGACACAAACCAGCTGCTATTACTTGTTTGGGTAAATACTGTAACATGAGTCTTCACTGTGCACACCGGAGACAGGTGAGTGATGCTGGATAAGAGCCTTGAGACTAAAGATTTGATGAAATGCTCCTATTATGATACTTTACAGCCTGCGGAATAGGGAAGCTGGTTACTTGATCCTCTGCTATACTTGAACCTCATTGTTGCAGCTTTTAATAACTGAATATCCAGCCCGCCTATAAAGGTGCCCCTGAGGAAAGAATGATGGGACTAGAATTAGCATTCAGAGCTAGAAATGGGCAACAAGCAAACTGTTTTCACTCAAGAGCAACTGGATGCATATCAGGTATAAAACAAACTAAATGGCTGTTTGGACAGAACGTTGAATAATGGCAAATAACTGTTTTTTTAAACAATCTCTCTTAAAAACTATGAATTAGGAGTACTAAAATACAGCAAAGATTTTACTGACATAGTTTGTTTCTTACATCTAGAAAAAGAGTTATAAAATACTCCTAATTATGTGCCAAAAAGAAAGAGCTTTAATGTTTGGCCACATATATTACAATATGACTTCATTTAAGTTGCTATATGGGAAAAGTTTGGGTCAGTGCATGCTAAATACTGGCATTATATGTTATATCTTTTCTTATTTCACAGGACTGCACATTCTTTACAAGGAAAGAAATACTGAGGTGAGTTTTCTATACGCATTTTGTGGGTAAAAGACAGAGACTGCTATAAAGACGAGTTACATATAGGGTGAGGTATCTAGAAATAATCTGAAAATGGATTTACACAAATTCAGAATGATACCTTTGGGAAGCTGGAGCATTTTTGTTGCCTTTTTGTGTACAAATCCTCTGGTATCTATCCTAAACTGAGCCAGAATCCTAAATTTTGCATTAAGGTACCAGTCTCTCTCTAGTTAACAGAGATAAATGTAAAAGGTTCTATCAGCGCCTTCTTTGCCAGGGACACCCACATTTCTTTCACCTTGTTTTATGACAGATGCTTCCGAGTGTACTGTTATTCTTCAGAATACTTTGCTGGTTTATGAAAACCTTAATGATTGTGTCAAATTTTCGTCATGTCTTCTTATAAATAATTACACTGATGTTCTAAGATGCAATTTTTCCCAAAGCCTCCAGTTACCCCATCAAGCACTCCCTTTAATCTCTAGCCAAAGGATCTGATAAAGACAGGCTCGGTATTCTGTTCGTGTAAGACTGAGAATCTTCACTGAAAACCTGAACTTGTTCTCCTCTCATTAAAATACTTACTCAGGTAGTAACATCCACACTATTGAAGTTGCATTTGCCATTCTTAACCATGCGGCCTGCCAGCAGAAAGGGAAGTGTTCAGTTTCTGTATCTTTCAAGATGTCACCACAGAGTTTTTGCTAATTCAGCTGAAGGTAACAACCTTGTCCAGAGCATGTCCCTCTTTAGAACCTGCATATCTGTGTATGAATTCTAGACAGGATAAAATATGAATGGTTCTGCAATAACTGAAATCTAAACCTGTCACCTTTCCACACCGTAAATAGATGCCAGAGCCATAACTGTGTCATAAGACATTTATTATTGATAAAGACCCCTTTTAAAGTTCTGCCCTATTGTTTTGTTGGTAACGGCTGTTACCAACAGCTTACTCCTTACTCTAGCACGAAAACTAAAGGAAATAGCATCCTGAAAGTGTTGGATAAATTAAAATCATTACAGACATATTCTGTCTTTTGACCCTGAGTTCTATGAAAAACAGGAAGATACTCAGGGTGGATAGAATCCTGCTAGAGATAGTTCCAGATATCTCTTCCTGCCCATGGCTTTAGGTATTCAGGGTTTTATTCTGCTATTTAAACTGAATCTTTCATACTCCATTTTTGGTCACATTCACTGTGGACTTGGAAAACAAATCCCTTTTGCCTTGCCACAAGCATTTCTCTGTTTGGAAACTGATTAGGTGGACCTGCATGTGGAAGGTCTTGTGCCTTGTTCTCATAAACACAGACATCTAACTACACCCTGTCGTAAAGCAGAAATACATCTGAAACTGTAAAATTCTGGTTTCAGATACACACTATGTAGTGGTGCCTGACCTGGGTAAGCATTTCCACCTGATTGTTCCGTGAACATGAAAGGCTTTGCATTTTACACCAGTTAAAGATGTTCTTTTTAATACTCCCATCCACCAACAACTACAGAGCATACTAAATGCTATTTGTGACTGATACTGATCTGGTAAAGCACGCAAAGTGTGAGGAGTGAGATGGAAAAGGCAGTTCTGGAAAAGACACATTGCTCTGGGAGATCTACAGAACTTGTTCCTGAAACAAATCTTTCTTTCTGTTGCAGACTGTTTTACAGATACAGAGATCTAGCCCCACAGCTAGTTCCACTCGACTACACACATAAACCAGACGTGACACTTCCCTATGAACTCATTGGCAGCATGCCAGAGCTAAAGGTACACAACTGGAATCGAGTGACACATTTCGGTTTAATCTAACCCTGTTTTAATAATTTATCCACTACTAATTGCTGGGAGGCTGAAATACAAAGAAATTTTGGCTATTGAAGTCAAAAGGCTTTCTGGAAGCTTCTAGTGATTCCCGAAAACACCCTGAAATTGCATAAAGGTTAAAGAAGGCTGCAGCTGTGTCTACCTCTGATACTTCAGACAAGAACAGAACAGCAGAAAAGGGAGCACTTGCCAAAAAGAGGTTACAGCAAAAATAATCTCGCTCCAACTGTCTTATCTGCAGTGAAATAAACGCTGGTAAAGATGACCTTCCCCTGCTCCTGTGTTCTGTTTCCCAGGACAACCCGTTCCGCCAGCGGATAGCAGAGGTTTTCTCAGAGGGTGGAGATGGCAACATGACTTTAGATGATTTTTTGGACATGTTTTCAGTGCTGAGTGAAATGGCTCCCAGAGACTTGAAAGCTTATTATGCTTTTAAAATTTACGGTGAGTGAGACATGCATTAAAAAGGAAACTTGGGGGAAATCCTGCAGCTTTGTGTAGGGATGCAACATATTCATTTTGTCACCATAACGATGCTAGTTAGACATGTTTTAATACAGCCTTTCATTTCATTGCATTTGAATGTCTCTTCCCTCTCCTAAAAACTTCTGGTTGTCCTTACCCTTTTGTCTCTTATTTGGGGTTAGGGTTTACTCCAAAATTTACAACCTGAAATTATCTGCAGTTTTCAAGAGCTGATAAACATTTAAGAAATACTTGTGTTTGAGGGACTGCTTGGAAAAGCACAGCACAAGGGATCTGGCTGCCCATATATCATCTGATGGGTTTTGGTGTGGGGAGCACACTTCCAGCGTCTTGCTCCAAGGACAAATTTAAAGATTGTTTTTCTTTTTACAGTTTCTTTCCTTATGATCAGCTAAAGCCAAAAAATACATCAACCAACCAACAGCTTTTTCTTACCATTTAAACTGTGCATGGTTCAGCCGAGGTCTCACAGAAGTAAAGCCCCACCAAAACTGCACAGCCCATTCTCTTCCTTCGACTTACTAGTTGTTGCTTTTAGTTCAGTAGTAGTGCTTTACTAGAACAATTTAATGATGGCTAGGCTATGTTTAGCCATTAAACTATTCAGAACTGTTCCCCTTAAGTATGACAGGGGTAATTATTCTAGGATTTTTGTGTTTCATTTTTATACGAGCAGGCACACAGATAAGAATTTCTGATTTGAAATTTCTCCTCATAAATACATCATGCCCTGGGAACCAAACCTTTCCTGTTAGGTCTTGGCAGTCGACCATGTCAAAAGGCTGAGTTTTGTCGCTTTGAATTCCTTTTGTTTCCTTTGCCAGATTTTAACAATGATGACTACATATGCAAATCTGATCTGGAGAAAACAGTCAACAAATTAACCCGAAATGAACTTACCCCAGAAGAAGTAAGCCTTGTATGTGAAAAGGTGATTTACGAAGCTGACGTGGACAACGATGGCAAGCTGTCTCTGGAAGATTTTCAACATATGATAATACGGGCTCCAGATTTCCTTAGGTAATATTTGCTTTGCATTTCTAACACAAAATTGATCTTACTTTTTTGTCAGAAGTCTATAGTGTGTGGTTTATGTCTCCTCGGCCATTGCAGATCCATGACAGTAGTAGTAGAGCTGTCCACTGGGTAAAACAGATGCTTGAAAAAGCAGGGAGGCTTCTTGAGTTGCTTTTGGAACCTCTGATATATTTTGGACATTTAAGTCCTCAACTTAAAATATATTAGCTCTTAGGCTTCATTGAGAAGTACATGAGATGATGCCTGACAGAGTCTTACTGTGGTTTCTGACACACGTCTTGCACAAAGCAGCACTCAAAATGTTGTGTTTAATATACAAAGTTTCCAATTTATAGGATTAATTGTAGTGAATCCTTTTAATTGATCGACACGTAAGTGATTATTACTTCCTCTTTGTTTAATAGCACATTTCACATTAGAATCTGAATCTAGTGAAACACGTGGAGGGAAGCACTTCCTGAACCTTCAACAACTATTACTTCACCTGAGATTACCATCCATGAGGGAGCAAAAGGAAGGGAGCAAAGAGGACAACTTCTGGTAACTGAACCAGGCAGAGAACCCTGTCTCTTTTACCTCTTTAGAAGGAGCAATTCATTAAGCTCTTCATCATGATTTCTCTGTCATTTAGCAAAATGCCTGTTTTCCCTGCAATGTAACAAAAACTTTTATTCCTCCTCCCTCCCCCCAGCTAAAGCAAATCTGACCTAGACAGTGAGATGAGAAATAGATGTTTCAAGTCCAGATACCACCAAGTAATAAAGGAACTTCTATCAAACTACACAGAGAAGAGCTTTCTACTTCGAAATTTATAATGAAAAGTGAACATATTTCCAAGGACAAGAGAGCCTCCCCCAGGTTCCTGTCCCTCCTTTCTATTTCTATAAATACCCTATTTTCCATACAAGAACCTGCATGCACGAGTGATGAACAGGACTGAAACTAAGTTGGTAAAATTCTCTTTTCATAAAGAAGTTTATTTATGCAGTGCTCAGGGTCCTGTACAACAGAGTAAAAACATACATACTGTAATAAACAACAGGTTTGGTTTTCATACAAACATGGAAATCAAGGAGAAGTGTTTCAGAAAGCAGTTGCCATGTGGGAAGGGTGGCAGCCAAAAGTGGTCATTCTAAAAAACACAATTTACAGTTGTTTTACAAAACTCTGGGATGCATTAAGTTCCCTTTAAAGCAAAGTCCTAAGTCCCAACTCACGCCCAATGTAGAACATCTGATTCCTGCAGAAGGGCTGGAGAGCCCAGCCCAAAAAACTTGCATTGACTACAGAAACAAGATCTCCAACGATCACTGGAAGAGATGGGTCAAAGAATAAGGCAGCCTGAAATAATCAGACTGCACGTTACCATCAATGTTCAATTGAACAGCTCCTTAGTTAATTTAGAAATGAAGACAGAAGTTAGTCTCATTCCTTCCTAACCCCTCTGAGCTTCTGGTACTAATGGAGACCATCCTCCACGCAGCTGTTTGTCCATTTCCTCTCCAGCACAGACACCAGCCAGTTCAAGTCCAAGAGAACAAGAAAACATGGTAGATTTTGAGCATGATCATCAAGCCAAAGACACCACCACTACAATCATCACCCCCTAACAACTGTCAGCGAGATGAGCAGCATCTCACACGAAAGGAGACACAAAAGAAGTTTCAGCAGCAGTAAAGAGACTTACAATAATCCATAGGATTTATAAATCTGTGGCTGAAGGTCTGATGCTGGCATAAGGCTCTGATGTCAAGGAACATGAGGTGTGCCCATCAGTATAGGGCCAGGACAACATAAGTGTTAAAATGGCAGTGTTCAGACTGCAGTTCCCCTTTTCATTGACAGACGAGCTCCTGACAGGCCCACACCCAAAGGGGGTGAAGACTATCTGAAATATTGCAACCAGCCTCAAAAATAAGGTCAGCCACAGAATTCTGTGATCCTCATTAAAGTAAGGGAGTTTGAGAACATGCTCAAAAATGGATTTGTTGTTCTACAAACCAAGTGTTACTCCATTGCCTGAAATTTTAGTGGCATTTAGACACTGAGAATGTGTAGGAAGCAGAGTTAGTTTTTCAGATCCACTTAAATTCCTCAGTTATACAAATTCTGTATCTGACTGAAAAAGGTTTCTTCCTTAAAGAAGGCTCAGATACAAGCACCTTACTGGAGGTATTTATACAGTACCTCTTTCCATCCTCGTGTCTTCCAGAACATTCACACTTAAAAACCACAATAATGTAATTACGTGATGGAAACATCAACTACATATTGTCCTTCTCCAAGATTTGATGTCCACGTTTAGCAACATGCAGTCAAGTGTATGTACAACTGCGGTGTCTTCAACCTTTTACTGTCTTACATTTGCATTTTATGTTTCATATTGCTTGCTCTGATTTAATATTGGTGTAGAGTCTGTAGACCCCAGAAGTACAGTGATGACTGTAATCACAGTAACTATGAAACTTCCTGAGTTTGGGCATTAATGTACTTCATGGAGTAAACCAAATCATGTCATAAAAGAAAAGCACACTGTAAGTTTAGGTACATAAACATGTGCAACAACCAGCACAGGCTGAAAGAAAAGGTACTCACATACAGAATTCATTTTGAATGAAAAGAGTAACTTCAGATTTAGAAAATGAGGAGTGAAAAACACAATCCCATCCTTCAAGTTTTATCCACTTGGAAATGAATATAGTTTGCTTTCTCACTGCAAGATGAGTTATCATTTTAGATACTGCCACCAGGCAGCATCATGGTGGACAGCCCATGGTATCAAGTTAGACCAACCACTTGTTTTTCCAGTCCCTTTGAAAAAGTCTGGCTGCAGCATCTGGCTCTACTGAAGTAGAAGGATGGATGTGAGACAATCCACGTTTACTACCAAGCCAGAAACAAATCATCAAACAGATGAGTTTTGTGCAGGAAAACAACATTCAGTCCACGCCTTAATGAGCTCCCCACCTCTGCCTCAGTCATTTCTTGAAGCATGCACAGTCTTTCTTTAAAAGCATCCTCATCTCAAGATCAAAGTGTTGCTTGCCCAATCTTTAGCTCTAAATTAACTGCGCTTTCAAGAACGTACTGACTAGAAGGCCCTTCAGTAGCTTGAAGTAATTTATTCTACAGATACACTGGTGTGTACATCCCATATGGTGCATGGTCACCAAGTCCTCACACTAAAAAGTCAAAAGTAAGCAAAAAAATAAACCCAACATCATAAGGTTCTGGTTAGAGGGAAACTCTAGGTATGATTTGAATCATGAACAGAGCTCACTGTAACCTGCTCTTTAAACATAAAATAGTTGGTAGCACAGAAAATGCATTTTTATAAACCAGTATCTTCTGCAGGAAAACTTCCTTTTCTATTCTAGAAAAACAGGCAATGCTCCTGTTGAGCCCAGCTACATGCTGCAGACTCCTAGTTTCAGTCTGAATCTGATAGATCATTAACTACAGCAATACTCAGGAGTGCTCTTTTGAGGTCAGGCTGTAATACCACAAGCTTGAAGAAAACAAAACTGGTGAGTAAATTCATTAACTTTAAAATCAGCTTTAATTTCCCCCTTGAAGTGCAGTTGTCAATGTAAACAAAGCATGTTAACAATTCCAGTGAGTTGCAGGACACAGCTGGTACGGTTGTTTGAATTCAATACACCATAACTGCAAGCACTCCACAGCAGACTTTGAAGGAGATGGCTCTTCCTGGCTCCTTTTGCCAGCCTAAAGAAATCAGGCTTACAACCTCTGAACTGACAGTAATGAGAGCTATGGAGGAGCTTTACTTGGCTGTTACATTTTACACACTGGACTGTACTAGACTGTGTGTGTAAGAATACATAGACTATTTCCACTGAGGACTAACAGCATCTGCACTGCTGCTCACCAGTGACAGCTTTGCTGCTGCCTGAAATCCAGGTCAGCAGCGAGGCAAATCTCAGCTTCACAAAGCTGGTTTGCAGAAAGTGTTTGTATGTGCAACATTCCTTTGTGTATGTGAGCAAAGTGTGCGTGAGGCCACACCACTGGAAGCAGTGCAATACATGTTCTTGTCACAATATAAACTGAGCTATTATGTCATGACAGATCTGGAGTTGCTCTCAAGTGGAGAAGGCAAAGTTGGAATGCTTGAGTGAGTGTCCCTGCCCCAACCAAGGCCTATTTCTCTAAGAACAGGCCACAGACCATTTACATAGGACTCGCTGTAGCCATCATCTCCTCTGAAACACATCTGAACATCTGGAGTACTTAATTAAGCACAGTCATGTCTAACAAAGAGAACATAATTCCTGATGGGAAGGAACCATTCCATTTACAGCACACTTTGGTTTCTTAAAAAAATAAGATTCTTTTGAGGAGGATTAGTTTTTACCTTCAAATGTACTTGTGGATTGTCCACAGTGACACAACTGTAACAGGCAGATAAAGGGGTTTTCTCTATAGCAGCCAAGAGGTGGAGATCCAAAAAGCTTCCTTCTACCTTCCAAGAAGGTACAAGCCTCTACTGCTCACAGCAGCACAATTCTTTACTGTTTTGAAGCAACTGCTCTATATGCACCTCTAGACGTGGCTCCACACATCTCACCAACACACACCTGTACTTCACTAGTACCGGCGTTTTCATTTCTTGTTTTGAGCGTAACTTCATCTCTCCACGTTGGATATATCACGGGTATAAACCAGAAGGTTGAAGCCTGCCAGCAAAGGTGCTGTATCACAGGTCCCAGGTGCTCTGCACTCCCTCTGCTAGACAGCATGCCCCGGGGCAATCGGACAGAAATAAACGTGGTTCATCTCCAAACTTGAAGAGTCAAACAATTCCTAAAAGAACCAATTTCTTACTCGTTACGGTCACAACGTGACGGGGTTGAGAATGCAAAGTCCACAGGAAAGCTCGCTCAGAACAGGCAGAGTCCAGCTCAGGGAGCAGCCGCTCAGGTTAAGGCCGTGTCCCTCACAGAAGAACACATCGGAAAAAGCTGCTTTTCTTTTGCTGCTCCGGGGTGATTTTGACGCCCTGGTTGCTGCCCTGGGGGCTGTTGCCTTCCTAGAGACACAAAGAGTATTATGCTACTTCTCCAGCAGAGAACTGCAGCCGCTGCCTTCAGCTCCAACACCCGCTGCACCCATTCTCCTGCCTTCCATAGGCTCAGAGGCAGCCAGGATAAAAAGCCCCCAATAAATGCTCAAACACGTAGGAATCCGCAGCAAGACCCAAACCTCTACCCCTCCCTTTCAAGAGAACAGAGAACCTCACCCACTGCACCCACCTCCTGCACTGCACAGTTGGTGGTAAGCCAAGGGCAGAGCTTGGCTTGGCAAAACTAAGAGTTAATTCCTCTAACCTTTGATGCACTCCCCATGTAAAATACCACAAAATATTTCCTACACACTCTTTGGCTTTGGGGCTGTTTCCCACTGAAATCCAAGGTGGATGAAATAAAAGATACTCACCAACTTCTTGTCCATTTTCGCTTTGATATCTCTTGCCAGAGTGAAAAATGCCTGCAGCGAGGACGACAGTTGGGAGTTACATGGTAAATATGATGTACTCAGACACACTTCTGCTTAGCAGCGAGCTGCCTTCCTGACTTCCCGTGTACACCCAGCTCCTGAAGAGCCAAGTTCTCAGGTTTTCCCCTCTCCTCTGGGTTTTTAATGCTCCTTTTCCAACTCCAAACCTCCCTTCTGAGCCCAAACCCCTGCACAGGCCGCACCTGCAGGCCCAGGTTTATGGAGCAGGAAAGCATTGCCCTTTATCAATCACAGCAGTGATGCAAAGACACGAGTGAAGGTTTTCACTTTGCTCTCAGCCCCCTGTGGCATGTCCATATTAAATAAAGGAGCACAATGTTGAATGGCCAAGGTCTTCACAGGACATTTCATTGCCCCACACAGCACCGAGTGCTCCCACCCCCTGTCTGCACAAACCAATGAGTCCTGCAAGGGGGGGGGGGGGTTCCGCTACTCACGTTCTCTATGTTTATATTTGCCTTTGCGCTGGTCTCCATGAACTTAATCCCAAAGCTGGCAGCGAGCTGCACACAAACAGGTTGCAGGTGAGAACAGGAACAGCTCCAACCCAAGCAGCGGCGCAGGGAACATCTCCCACCCCCCCCCCCCCCCCGGTGTGATTCATAGGAATGGGGGGATTTACTCAAGCAGAACAAGCTGCAGATATTGGGAAGTGAATCTCAGTCCTGACAGTATCGGTTCCCACCGGCTCTGCTGGGCTGCTTTACACTCTGCACGCACTCCTTTGTCTTTTGCATTTGCTCTCGCACGGACACCTTGTCAGCCCTGGAGCATCAGCGGCGTGCAAATGTACCACCTCTACCTCAACTAACACCTGATGCTGCAAAGACAACCCCGCCTCCTCATCTCAGCAGCTTTCAGCTAAGGAGAGGCAGTTCCTCAATGCCCAACTCCAGCAAACCTTTTCTTCCTTTTGGCTCCGGAAACCTCCAGGCCGTTGCCTGGCACCTGGCGAGCACAGAACAGACACGAACCCTTCCCACAGACCCAGCTTTTACCAGAGCAGGCCAAGGCGCTGCAGCTGCAGCCTGGGGAACGCTCGATAGCTCCACCTGGAAACACGGCCCCAGGATCGACACCGACGGCTGCTTCCACCCCCAGACCAGCCCGCGCTGCAAGGCAGTGATGCTGCAGCACTCACCTTCTCCCCTTGCTCCCTGGACACTTGTCTTTTGTCATTGGCATCGCATTTGTTCCCCAGGATCATCTTCTCGACATCGGGAGAGGCGTGCTGAGACACAAACAGAGCACAGGCTTTGCCCTGGGAGCCCAGGCACACACCGAGGCCCCACCATGGAGATGCTGGTGCTCAGCAGCTCCCAGGGATTTACAAGCTTCCCACAGCCCATGTCCCAGGGGGTGTCCTGCATCACAACTCCCCTAGATCACTTGCAGGAGCAGGAACACATCACTCCTCGGGTCCCCTCGTCCACCCCTCAGTTACTGTTTACCACGTCATTTCAGGATCCACTATCACTGACCTTCACTCCATTTGGTCCCCTCCAAACTCAAAAGAAGCTCAACGCATCTGAAGCAATAAAGCTCCAACTACTTTCAGGGCAGAAACGCCACCTTTAACGTTCAGTGAGGAAACACTGAAATTACCTCTTCAATATTCCTGACCCAGTTTCGAATGTTCTCAAACGACTTCTCATTGGTGATGTCGTAGACTAACATAATGCCCTAAAGAGAAAAAGGCGGCAGCTTCAGCGGGTGTCACTTTAAACAGGAGTTAAAGTTCTCTTTTCGCAGCACAAAGGAGCCACTCAACAACAGCTACTCTGGAAACCCTCCGGTCACGGTTCCGCATAACACAACCGCGGCTGCTCGGCCACATGAAGTGCCCGGGACACGCGTCCATGGAGGGCCCCTGCCCGAGCACCGGCACCGGGATAAATACAGAGCCAGGCACCGCGGTGAACCCGCCCCGTCCCCACGCTCCTACCATGGCTCCCCGGTAGTAGGCGGTTGTGATAGTTCGGAATCGCTCCTGCCCGGCGGTGTCCCTGCAGCAGAGAGAACACGGGGGTCACGCAAACCACCAGCACGCACCGGCTACAGCCATCAAACGCCCGAGCCATTTGAACTGGAAGCAGTCACTGGGGGCACTGGAGCTGTCTTTGGGGTTCTAAGAGCCCCCAGGGAGCACAAACGCAACCAAAACTTCCCAGGAACGTGGCCCCCGTGGACGCGGCTCTTACCATATCTGCAGCTTAATCCTCTTGCCGTCCAGCTCGATGGTTCTGATTTTAAAGTCAATACCTACAAACAGAAGCCACCAAGTCACGGACGCGCTTCCCGCCGGAGCCCCTGGGGCCGAGCACCCTCCCCCGCCGCGGGGCAAACCGGTACCGGCCTCACGGAGCGAGGTTGGCCGGGCCGGGGCGGTGCAGCCCGGCCCGGGGGGCGCTCACCGATGGTGGAGATGAAGGTGGCGTTGAAAGCGTCCTCGGAGAAGCGGAAGAGCGCGCAGGTCTTGCCCACGCCCGAGTCGCCGATGAGCAGCAGCTTGAAGAGGTAATCGTACGTCTTCGCCATCTTCGCGGGCTCCGCCCCCCCCTCCGCGCCCGCCGCGTCCTCATTGGCTGAACCCGGTGTGCGTCACCGCCGGGAAGAGCGCGGCACCGGAGCTCCCGCGGCGGGCGGGCGGAAGACGCGCGCACGGGGCGGGGCGGGTAAACTGACGTCACGTCTCGGCGTGACGTTATGGATCGTGACGTCACCCGAACGGAAACGCTACAAAGAGGCCGCGAGGACACGTTGGTAACGGTGAGAAACGGTTTAATATGAAACGGTTTAATATGAAACATCAGTGAGAGGCTCGCGGCGGGGGCGACGCTACTGCATGGGGACGGCTTCTACCGGGGCTGTATAGAAACGACCGATGGACCGGGAGCGAGAGCTGCGGCCGCGCTGCTGGGGACCGGCACAGAGGGTGGGTGCACGGCCCCGGCTGCGGCTCACGCTCTCCTGCACGCTGCAGGCGCGGTGGCAGCCGCTGCCCCAAGAGGAGCCCGGGCTGGCTCCTGGGGCGCGGCGGCACCGAGGCCTCGTGTGCGGCTGCACTGTCCATAACTTATTGGTTGTGGCAGGGTGCGGGGGACGATGCGGGAAACGCGGGTGACGGGGGCAGTGCCTGGCGGCGCGGGCATCCGGCACCGTTTCATATACAGTTCAGCTCGTTGAGTGTCTGGTCCAGTGTCTGGTGCAAGCCCAGGTTCTCCTCTTTGGCTTGGGCGAGTTTTTCTAGGAAGAAAGAAAAACCAAGACTTAAACCATGTTATTTTCTCTTTAAATAACCCCATGATTACTTACCTTCGTGCTTGGGACACTGCTGTAACTGCATTCACAAAACGGACCCGTTTCTTTGGCAACTGCTCTGTCAGTAAGGCTTTTGTACATGTCTTACATGTCAGGTACCGTAATTAACATGTGATTTACATCCTTCAGGGTTTTTGTTGTCCCACAGGTGTTTAACCCAGCAGATGGAGCACTGCTGGTGAACACTGGACACACTCAGAGCTTTCCGCTGCTACGTGTGTCCTTAGGAACACTGATTCAACATGACCCAAGTGCGGGGTCCTGCCCCAACACCACCTGCATGTCCTGGTGCCATGGGCAGTGTCACCGCTGCGGGTCGTAGGAGAGTTCTAGAGAAGCAAAGCCCAAAGCAGAGAGGTCGAGGTATCTCGGTTTTATTGAGCTCGGTTCTTACAGAGGAGGTGGAAGGGGGGCCTGTGGCGGCTGCACAGAAGGACAGGTTTTACAGGCAAGGAAAGTGTGAGAGACGCGCAGGGCAGAGTGGCCCGGCCCGGGTGAAGGTCACAGAGAAGTCATGTCGTTGAGAGCATGGTCAAGCTCCTCACTGATGGCCTTGTACTTCAGCTTCTGAGCGTAGAGCTCATCTATCGGCCCCAGGGCAGGAGGCAGGTTGCAGCAAGAGAGGTGGAAAAACAGTCCAGAGAAGAGGCGGACAGCGGGAGATGTGCAGCAGGGAAGGCGAGGCAGCAGAAGCAGTTGGAGAAGGAAACAAGAGAAGATGTGGAGTTGAGCACCAGTATGGAGCAGGAAACCCCCCCAGCTGCAGAGCAGGAGCTTCCCCTATGCTTCCCTTTCTTTAACCTTAAAATTATCATTTTTCACCTATGGAATGCAGCAGGTTGTGATCTGCTTACACCAGAAGGGCCCAGGAGCTCCCAGATCTGAGATGGCCAAACCTGGGTCAGTGTTATCAGCTTCTCAAAAGAGAACTCTCTCTGCCTATGGGCACTGATGGATATTTGACACCCAATATATTCCACTGTCCTTGCCCAATACCACTCCCAGGGTTTTGTTTTGATTGGAAACTGCCCACTTTCAAAGGAAACTCCAGTGATTTCGTACCTTCCAGGTCATCAATAGACTTTTCCAGTTTGGCAACAGTTCTCTCTGCAAATTCAGCACGAGTTTCAGCCTAGAAAAAATAAAATCAAGTAACTGGATGCTGTTAAAAGCACGGTGCCAAAATGCAGTTTGAGGCTGTGCAAACTTACTTCTTTAAGCTTGTCAGAGAGAATCTTGATTTCTTCTTCGTATTTATCTTCTTTTTCCGAGTACTGTGAAAACAATAAACACTCTTTAAGGGAAGCTGCAGCAACAATGACACATGTTTATGAAGCCCCGACCTATTTATAACCACTTTTCCTTTTCCACAAGCCGCAAGTATCTCTTCCACACTTCCCCCCTCCTTCCAGAGACATTTCAGACTCCGGCCCATTAACCCACATTGTAGGAAGGGGGATGTCCACGTCCCTTCATTATCATCTTGTGCTTTAACAGGCACAAATGCCCGTGCAGTGCAGAAAGAGGTAAATAGGTGAGAGCACAAAGCTTTCCAGAGCCTGATTATGGAAATCAAGTGTTATGAAGAGAGCAGAACCCCCCAAAAAAGCAAGACCAGGAACTTGAGAGCAGCCAGGGAGTGTGGGAAAGGACATACAGGTGCTGGCTCAAAGTTGTGTCGCAGAGAATCACCCAAGGACTGCTCTGGGTTTGGGCAGCGCAGCCCCTCACCATCCCTCTATTTTATGTACAAGCTCTGACTCTGCCCCTGTCCCTTCGTTTACTGACAGAACCCACCTTTTCAGACTGAGCTTCCAAAGACTTCAGGTTGTTGGTGACATTCTTTAACTCCTCTTCAAGGTCACTACATTTACTACAGGAAAAAGAAGACAAAATTACTATCATCCCTGTTATGACTTCACATACAAGGGAGGGAGTCATTGTAATCAGTCTGTATGGAGAAAACTGGGTACACAGGGTAAAAAACAGCCTTTCTACCCACACGACACACCTGCCTACCAGGAATAGGCTTTCCTACTGAAATACACCATGCTCTAAATTGCTTCCATGTAGCTGAAGTTACTCACACTTCAGACACCTCTGCACGCTCTTCAGCTCTTTCCAGTTCACCCTCCAAAATAACCAGTTTACGGGCAACCTGTGGAGAGAAAACGAACGTTCTGGAACCAGGCTGGAATTTCTTAGGTGTCTCTCTCAAAGCACCATGCTTGTGCTTTCCTTCTGACTGAAGAAATCAGGTTAACACCGACACGCACAGCCAGGGCAGCCTTTTCCCAAATAAGTTACATTTTTGTGGCATTTTTAGTATTAAACATCTAAGATGCTTCCTTTTGGGCACGTTCCCAAGCTGAACACAGTGACGAGTGTACAAGGAGCGAATAACATGAAGAGTAACAAAGCTGTTCCTGGTCCTCCCATGTGTTTAATCCTTCCCTCAGCTCTTTTACCTCTTCGTATTTGCGGTCAGCCTCTTCAGCGATGTGCTTGGCCTCCTTCAGCTGCATTTCCTGGATTTCCATTTTCTCTTCATCTTTCATTGCTCTGTTCTCAATAACCTTCATTCCTCTGCAGAAGCCAAAGCAAGGGTGGTTAGTGTAAAAGCATTTTAGCCCTTTTCTTTCAAAGGTCCTAAGGTAAAATTCAGTATTTAGAACCAAAATAGCCTGTTCTGCCCACACCATCCCATTCCTCAAGGTTAACAGAATCACTTGTTCAAGCTCATAGGAAAGTTCTGCAATCCAATATTAGCTCATAGAGGTACTAAATGATACACGAGTATTTGATTCAGATTGTTCTGCTTTACAAGAAAGAAGGAGGGACCATACCGCTCGCTCTCATCCGCTGCCTTCTCAGCCTCCTCCAGTTTCTGCAGGGCTGTGGCCAGCCGCTCCTGGGCACGATCCAGCTCCTCTTCCACGAGCTGGATACGCCTGTTCAGAGCCGCCACCTCCCCTTCAGCCTGTTGGGAATACAACCACCAGACCCAGGTCATGGACAAGCCACTCTCACGCTCTGACAGATGTTCTCAACTCATGTTCCCTTCAACCTGTGCAGGCTTCTCCTGGGCACACAGAGGAAACTGCCTGTTTCCCAGGCTGCTTTTTGTTTGCTAAACAAAGGCATCTCAGGAATTTAAAGGTATAAAATATGTGCTGCTCCTTTCTTTCCTAATGGTACTTATCATTCCTGCCCTACAACAAAGGACTCAACACCATGGAGAAGTATTTTCAGATCCGGGTGCTGCATTTACCCCGCTGGATTCCAGAGTTAAAACGTGAACTGTTTCCATCATGGATTATTCCAAGAACCTCACAGCAGATTCCTCTGCCCTTGGTTAAAGCCATTTCATTCCCTTTACATGCTCAGCTGGGCAGATGCCGTTGGCCTCAGCGTGGGGGAGACCCTCAGCTTTGTAACATAAATAGGGCAAAAATGAGATGTGTTCTTAAAATAAGTTCACTTCCCCTTTTCACTACTTCCTGTAGTAGTTAAAGGATTAAGCAGAAGGCTGTTCTTAATCAGATCTGTTTCTATGTTACTAAATAAACTGCAGACTAATTGGAGACACTAGTAATGTTTAAAAAGTAGACTAGATAAGAGATGGAGGCTACTGGGAGAGCTGCTCACATGGAGCCAACACCAACAATGCAGTGTCTCTAAATACATGGTGGTTATTACTACACTGCTCCTTTATATGCTTGTTCTTTGAAGGAAATCAAGCCCTACTTTAATAAATGCCAAGTTTGTGCACTGAATTGTTCCCAGTCTGGGCACAACTGCCATAAATAAAATTAGCTTTTAATTATTATCTTTTAAACACTTTTTGGGCTACAGATCCTGGAAGGGTCCTTGTTTGATGCTTTATGTTAAACGCTTGGAAAAATAACTTGACTGGTCCCCAACCGCTGCTCCTAAGCTGGAGGAAGTGGTTTCCATTTGCAGCTGCACCATCTTGGAAAGGATTTCAGTGACTGATCCAAATGGAAGCTGACCCAGGGTTCCTGTAGTCATCAATTACCCAGCATTTCATTTGTTTTCTACCCAGTGCTGTGTGTTTAACTTTCTCGATTTACACACAAAGCATCCATCATGGAGAAAACTGGCAGCTGTTCCGGGGCTGCCTGCAGCTCCTTCCACTAGCCCGGCAACTTTTAAGACGGTTTAATTAAGCAAGACTCCAAAGCTGTGGAGACGGGGCACTGGGAAGCTGGAGTTCTGGCTCCACCTCTCCCAGCAGCAGCCCGCAGTCCTTATACGGTAAAACTAACTCGCTGACATGCGATAAAATAGCAGGAAGATGCCGGGAGGGCTGATCACACACAAATCTAAGTGAAACCAGCTGTCCTGCCCCTGGAGAGCCGCTCGCTAGCGGCGAGTTCTCATTGCTCTGTGAACACCAGGAGGGAAAGTTATTTCTCAGCAGTTCGGACATTTCCCAGCTGTGCTGGAGCCAGCGGTGCGGCGCCGAGAGGCGGGAACTCCCCGCTCGTTGTCATGCAGCGTTTTTTTCTAATTAAACAGCCATTCCCTACTAATCTCGGAACCGCTCCCCGATGCCGACCGGTGCTCGCAACGCCTTTTCCGAAGGAAAACAGCCCCAAAGCGCGACAAGCAGCGGGGCCGGGGCCGAACCGCCGCCGTACCCCGCGCCCCCGGGGGTCGGTGCGGGCGAGGCGTGGCGGCAGCCCGGCGGGTTCCGCGGGGAGTTTGCGGAGCGGAGCAGCAGCGAGAAGGGCAGCCGAGGAGCGGAGGCAGGCGGCAGCCGAGCCGCGCTCCCGGAGCGGGAGAGAGCCAGGCACGCCCCAGCGAGAGAGAGCCAGAGACAGGAAGGAAGGAGCAGGGCAGCCCGGGAGAGAGCGACCGAGAGAGGCGAGCGGGCAGCCCGGGCGGTCTCACTTTCTCCCGCAGGTCCCGTTCCAGGTCCAGCTCCCGCTGGAGGACCTGGGCGCGATCCTCCGCCTCATCCGCCTGTTGCTGCAGGCACTGGATCTTCCTCTTCACCGCTTCCAGGGAGCTCGGCGCGGCCATGGGCGCGGCGCTGGCGGCGGGCAGGGCGCGGAGCTGCTGCACGTGGCGGCCCCGCGCCTTTCAATGGGCCGATGACGTCACGCCGCTGGAGGTGGGGGTGGTGACGTAGCACTGAGGAGTCTGCGCAAGCAGCGCCGGGACGCTCGCGCCCGTTACTCCCCCCCCCCTCCCATCCCCATCGCCCCCATCCCGAGGGGGTCCCGGGGGTCCCGGTTCCCCCCCCCCCCCCATCGGTGGGGTTCAGCCGGGGGGGTCCCGCGCAGCCAGACCCGCCCGTGGTGCCGGCAGAAGGAAGCGGTGCGCGGCCGGGCCTGCCTCGCCAGCCTGCGACGTGGCCGAAGCCAAAGAGCATCCTTAAGGCCACAGCGTATCCCTGCTTCCGGGGCAGCTTCCCTGGAAGATCATCGTCCGCTTCCTTAGTCCTTCCTAATGAATTTCCACCCATGACACCCCTCCCCATTCAGACACCCCTGAGGGTGCAGTGCTACAAGCTTCCCTTTGGGTACCCATCCAACCCCCGGTGCAGAACAGCCAGCCCCAGCTCATTTTGGCCCTGGAGACAGGGGACTGATGTACCTGCAATGTAAAACTGCCTTCCCTACCCCCTGAGCAACGTCCTGTGGTACAAAGATGACAATCACTACTACGTCTGTAGTGCAAGCCACACAGTGTAGTTCCAGACAAATACTGGCTTTAGGTACGTACATCAGTGGCCTTCTTCTCAGCCTGCTCTAGTTTTTCCTGGGCATCTTTGAGCGCCTCGGAGTACTTATCCAGCTCATCTTCAGTTCCTTTCAGCTTCTTCTGCAGAGCCATCAGCTCATCCTCTACCTTTCAAGAGAGAAACAAAACCCAAAACACAACAAAGTGACCATTCTGATCCATGAACGATTCCAGTTTAGTATGGTTAAACCCTCCCTTTACTATCGGTTTTAACCTAACCTAACATACAAAGAGCCACAAAAGACTGCATCAAAGTTCTGCTGGGACAAGTAGTTTGAGAAGGACCAGTAGCAGTTGCCAGGGAAGGATCACTGGAAACATACCATCCTTGGAGCAGCATTCCCTGCCACAGCACATAGAGGATCTGGTTTCATACATTACTTGGTATAAGCCCTTTTTCACCTCATTTCTGTTTTGGACTGTACACCCTGCACCAGTTAGTTTTACAGCATAACTGTAAAGGTTTTAAAATGAAGTCCTTGTGTTTGTCCTAACACTACCTGATTATTTATTAGGAAATTCCTGTATAGCTAGAGGCCATTCCCTAATCATCATTTGATGTTGTTCAGGACACTTCAAGCCCAACGGGATGCTCTGGAAGCAAGGGGGAGCAAGCAAGGGGGAGCAGACCCTGCTGTAAGTGGGAGGTAGGACTTGGTGACCTCGGAGGTCCCTTCTAGCCTCAATTACTCCCTGCCTAACTGGGGCCCAACAAGGTATGCCCCATCCTCCTGCAGAGTCCAGCTTTCTCCTCCATACCATATAAATCCAGGCAGTACAACACTAGAATGGAACTATTTATAACCTGCCAGGAGACTGTTTAATGACAAACTGTCTCATGCTCCCTGAAGAATTTACATTATCAGGAGGCTTGCTGCTGATAAGGGTGTGCCTGCAAACCCATCTGCTCCATCATTTCATTTGCAATACAAAACACTTCAATCTGGAGGGAAACCCATTTAACCATTTAGCTCTGCCTTCACATAAATGTAGTCTATCAAAATAGCTCACTCAAAATAGTTTGTGTTTGAGTGCACTGCTTGATTTCATTCTAGCTTCAAGGATAGCTTGAATGACATTTTTGGTAGTGTGCTATTCTTGACTGTTGTGATGTTGCTATACTTTTACTCAAAGTAACCAGTGTGAGAGAATTGACTGTGCTTGCTTGGATGCTTTAACAGTGGGACAGTGAGCAGGATGAAGGAGGTGATGCTGCCTTTGTGCATGCCATTAAAATCACTACTCAAGTACTGTGCCCACAGAGGGAAAAAAAGAAGCTGAAAGATTTGATACAACTCAGAAAAAAGGGGTAGGATCAAAGATTGATTTTTTTCCTCTTTCAGCTCTTCGTTGTGAATTATCCTCATATAGATACTTGAAAAATCCCACAAGTGTGTCATTTATCACTCTGTAGGAAATCACCTTTGAGAACTAAATGTAAAGAAAGGCTAAGCATTCAATCACCATTAACTGCTCAGAAGGACAGTCTGCTGTGGCTGTTGCTGAGTGCAGGAAGATTAGTGGGTGGAACAGAGGCCCAACAGAAACAGCATCTGATCAGCACCTCTGAAGCTAGGGAAGAAATAGGGACTATGTAAGTGGGGTGACAAGCGTGCAGCTTGCAGCACCTTCCTGTAGAGACATGGAGGAGACAAGTAGCTTTCCTTATGTTGGAGGTAGAGGGGAAGGCAGCAGCAGGTGACCCTCTGGAAAGGTTTTTCTGTTGCTTTAGCTGAATGGGTATGGGTTGAAAGTTTAGTTCTATCATCCAGGCTCTCAAACTAAACTTGTACATAAGAAACAGTTGGCCAAATGAATATTACTTATTATAGTAGCTTGGAGGATGTAGTAGAAGCAGCCACATTTAGAGAATGCACAAGGCAAAGACAAGGGGATTTTACAAGAAGTACTGTAAGAAACCTGAGTGTAGACAGCTTACATTTCAAGATCATTCTGAAAACTCTACGGCTCAAACAGGAGGTAGACCCCCAGAATAAAGCACATGAGTAAGCAAAACGAGAATGGTATCACTAAAATTTAATTAAAAGCTTTTGAATTAACACCTTTCTGATTATTCCCAACAACAAATAACACTGTTGAGTCACAGCTGGCACCTTACAGGGCATTCCGTATACTCAGCTCTAGTCAAGTGAACATCACTAACTCATTTCAAGGAGAGGCTCGGTGAATGTCCTGCCTCTTTGAGAGGTATTAACGCTTGTCCTACAGGTGTTCAAGGTACACAGCTTTGATTTTGAGTATGTAATGCCTTGTCCACGGAATCACAAGAAAACTAAGGCAATTATGTCAGATTCAAGAAAACTCAGACAAAAACCCCTCAATAATCTGGAGGTGGTACTAATTTTGCAAGGAATCAGCTGGCTGAAAAGAGAAGTTAATACCCAGGCAGGCTGAATGAGCCTAACATCAAAAAGAGGCAAAAGACTTCAAAAGAGGCTTAACAGAAAACCTGGCTTCAAATGATGTTGTTTTCTGAATCAGAAAGTAGCAACACCGTCTTGTTAAACTGATTTCCACAGTGCACGCACAACCCGTGGGGTTATTCCTTCTTACCTGTTTGCATTTGTCCTCAGCTGCCTTCTTATCTGTTTCAGCCTGTTCTGCTCTGTCAATGGCATTCTCCTTGTCTAACTTCAGCATCTGCATCTTTTTCTTGATAGCTTCCATTCTGACAGCAGGGTAGGGTTGTCTCTGTGCCGCAACTAAAACAAGTCCCAAAAGTAAAGCTTGAGGGGGTTTAACAGCTTGGGCAGAGCAAGAAGCTGCACCCAGCCGAGTCACAGGCAAAATGAGCTCAAGTGCTCGTAGAGAGCTTTAAACCCAGAGACCCCTGGACAAACCCCAGATCTACCGGCCTCTTCACTGAGCTTTCACACACAGCCTTTCTAAGGAATGAGCTGGAACAGGCTCGCTACAGGAATCTTCACCACTCCATCATCTCCTTATTTGGGTCCTGTTTTCTCAAAGAGAAAACTGTTTCCATTTTTAAGCTTCTGACAGAAGCAAAAGTGTTGACATCTGAACACATGCCTGAAAGAAAGCTTATTAGCACCCCTCCGTGTTTGCAGAGCAATGAAACAGCCCAAGAGATCTATGGGGATGGCCTGGCTCCTGATAATAACGGCATAGGACTCATGAAGGAAAGGATCTTTTTGGGTTACTCCAACATAAATACACACATTTATGTTTGAAACATGCAGGCCGTGTGATGAGACAGCAGGATTTGTGCGTGTGCTTTTTTTCTTTTCCTGTGAAAAGCAGCACTGCTGTTAAGGACCCAGCTCTCTCTGTAAGGGTATAAATACACAACAGAGTCAAATTCAGATACCGAGTTCAGGCTCAAAGACATCCAGTAAGTTCGAGTGCTCGTCTTTGCAATTCCACTCACTAAATCCTTAGGAAACACAAGGATACACCTGGAGTCGCAGCCTGGTGAGCACCATCCATTATTCCTTCTGCTGCGTGAAGGAGTCACCTTCTCTCTATCAGGCAATGCAAGAGCAGGCTCTGGGAAGAGCATCAGGAACAGCTCCACAGAGGACACCACCAAGGGCATCAACGGCCCCAGGACAAGCCCTGGTTGCTCTGCAGTCCTATTGACCACATCCCCATGCCCCTTGCTGCCCTCTCCCATCCCTTCATAGCCTTTTGCTTAGCTTCACAGCAGCCTTCCAGTATCTGAAGGGGGCCCATAGGGATGCTGGAGAGGGCTCTTCATTAGGGACTGTAGTGACAGGACAAGGGGTGATGGGTTAAAGCTTAAACAGGGGAGGTTTAGATTGGATAT